>JBAKGM010000412.1:1219413-1243228 GCA_037177215.1 Asparagus racemosus | reverse complement strand
AGAGAGAGAGAGAGAGAGAGAGAGAGAGAGAGAGAGAGCGAGCGAGCGAGCGAGCTTTGTTTCAACCAAATGCTTTTACCAACCATCTTTCAAACTCCTCTGTAGTGTTTAGCTCATTGGCATTGTCATTGTTTGCCACATACATCATCTTCAAACATTACCTTTTCTCTGTAAAGAGCTTTGTTTCTTGAGCTTTTGTGTGAGAATAGTTTATGAAATATTTTCACTTTGATGTCGCTTTACCCCTAAACTTTGTAGTTTGACTTGAGAACACAAATCTATGAACTTTGTAGTTTGACCTGAGAACTCAAATTCACACTATCTTGGTGCATGGGACTTGGTTGCTTATCAATTTGGTAGGAGACTTAAAATTGTTGTTATAAACTGTATGTGTTATGTATCGAAACATAGTTTCCTTTCTGAGACAATACTGTATCATAAATCACACTTCGTACAGTTATATGCTATATGTAACCTTACACAAATTTGTATGCATATTACAGTTAATGCAGAAGTTGTGCTGAAAGCAACAAATGTAGATGGTGTATACGATGAGGACCCCAAATGCAACCCAAATGCTCAGCTTCTCGACAATTTGTGCTATCAAGATGTGACAACAAGGGATCTATCAGTTATGGACATGACTGCCATCACATTATGCCAAGAAAACAATATTCCTGGTATATCTTAATGAACTATAGTATTTTCGAAAGTATCTATATACTTTTAAGAGTTTTTGTTAACTATTTCACTGATGCAGTTGTTGTATTCAACCTGAACAAGCCTGGAAATATTGCGAAAGCCATTGTTGGTGAAAGGGTTGGTACTATAATTGGGCCTCGAAATCAGCAGCAAAGATCTGAAGGGAATGTTATTGGTCATGAATTTGCAAATGGTAAATGACTGCAATTTGGTGATAATAACTGTATATGAATTTTGTAGAACTAGGTAAGTGAGATTTTGGAGCTCTTGGATTTGAGATGATTTTGTAGGATTCTTGCTGTTGGCAATCATAATTAGACTGATTGGATCCAATGAATTGTTTTTGCATCAGGAGGAACTGTTTGTTCTTTCCTGTTTAAAATTCAGAGTGAGAACAAGTTCTTTTTTGATGCAATAACTATTTTCACAATTATTGGTTGTGATCTGTTCCATGAATGATTCCTGCTCAACTTATGAGTAGTTACTTTAGTATTATTGCTTAGCTCAACTTTGTTGTCTTTCATGTTCTTATGAGATCAGTAGGCTTTTTCTTGCCTCCAATTTGTATTTATCCCCTTGCTAATCAAATTCTTCCTTTGATTTACGATACAAGAGAAAGTTTCCATAAAACAACTCTTCAAGCATCGAAGATGGCCACTGGGCAAAACTAGGGAGAGTAGGAATTATATCAGAACCCTGCACGGTGTTGGGTTTTTTGGTGCCAAACGGGAGGCAAACTACGCCCCTTCTAATGCCAATGCTTGGCTCGTAACTCCCCGCACTGGCATTCCGATATGATGGCTGCTCAACTAGAGATGCAAACAGATGGAGTTCGAGATTTGTGGTATTCATATTTGCTGAGGGCGTTCTGATATGATTCTTACTCAACTAGGGATGCAAAGGGATAGAGTACAGTATTTATGGTATTCATATTTGTTTACTAATCACTGATATGGATGCAAATATAAATAATTGTATACTTTCACAGGAAAATTTTGTATTATATATGCAAATAGGTGTATATGGATGTAGACCATATAGACAAAAAAACATTTTGAACCAAATTTCGGATATGTGCTGATAAAACTCAAAAGTATGTATCTTATAAGATAAAAGAGTCGGCAAATTAAAAACGAATTCAATCATAATTCACCAACGTGTTCATCATGCTTAGAAAATTAGAGTCAGATCTCTTGATTCTGAAAAAGCAATTTCAGCTCTCCACTATTTAACGCTAAAATAGTCTTCTCAATCTAGTCGCTAGATCTATACATCTTACACGGCAAAAACGAGAACATGCTGACAATCCGTTCAAGAAAATGGACTACCAAGAGATAAGGATGGACTATCAATAGATAATAAGGACTTGTGATTCCTTGCTAGTCACATCGGTGGAGAGCTTACAAATCAACGGTTTGGCAATCTATTTTTCAAAATGGACTGTCAGCCTATACCAGCGCCCTCATTTTACATATATACGTACAAGTATCCTTATCCTGTGTATAAGTTTAGAATGATATGCACATTCACTTTCACTTTCAGTTCAGATGTATCATATCTGCTATTCTCCGTATGCATTTGCGTTCCAAATTCATGCTAACTAAAAAAAAGAAGCAACATTCAAAGAACATTTACTAAGACGGAACGAACAAAATGCATTGTAAGCCCCCGGCCCACAACTCAACCACTCCTCTTCCTACTTGTATTCATCAACATCTAAACAAATAAATAAACAAATTTAGTATTTGCCCCTACCCTCTCATTCAAACCAACACACCGAAGAAAATAAATAAATAAATACACACACATTTAGACTTTCCAACTTAAAAGTCACCAAAATTAAATTGAATCCAATTTAGTGTCTCACTCATACAAATCATATAAAACTCCCCAATTGCAAGAAGCCCTTGACCCCCTCAAATAAAACAAAATTAAAAAAAAAATCTATAAATAAATAAATAAATAAATACTTACAACATTATCTCTCTCTCTCTCTCTCTCCGTAGGCCCTAAAGTTAGCTACATTTATGAGGTTAGGTTAAGTTACCTGTGACAACAAAGCCGGCCAAAAAATTATAGTAATGCTGGGCCCCACCCAATTAAACGCGCATTGACGAATTTTCCAACGCCGGCTAAGGTAAGTCGCCGAATAAATCCCAGTACGATCCCGGCGAAATAATCGTCGGGGTCGACAGAAAGTTACTACCCGGCCCAATTCCAGGCCCAAAATTCGGCCCGGGGCTTAAATCATTCAAGAAGCTGAGGGAGCCCAGATCAAAATTCGCGATGGGCGAGAAGAAACTCGACGATATGGGCTGCAACGAGGCCGGCATCGGCGACAAGATCCCAGGTATTGGGCTCGGCCCATCAAGGGCCCAACCGCTTCCATCCCCAACCCTAATGATCTCATCCACGATGTCGCGGTCTCCGCCGCCGGAGGCCGCGGCGGATCTGAAACTGTTTCTGGGCGAGTTTCTTTCGGCCGTCTCTATGGCGGCGAAGCGGGCGGCGGGGGAGAGAGCGCCGGCTGCGGCGGCCGAGGGGGAGGGGACTGAAGGGTCGGCGGCGGCGGCGGAGGGGTCGCCGGAGTTGGGGCCGGTGAGGCGCTGGACGAGGGTCATGAAGTCGGCGGGGTTCGTGTGGATGACTTTGGGCGAGACGGTGTAGATTATAACGGGAGCTCGAGGGGGCTGGGGATTTTGAGTGGTTTGGTTGGGATTTTGGGGGATTGCGGGGTGCTTTTTGTTAATTTTGTAGGAGTTTTTGCTGACCTTGAGGGGAGCTGGGCGGGGGCCTTGGAGCTGGCGGGGGGAGGGGCGGTTCGTTGGGGAGTCGGAGGAGTCCATCGGGGGGTTCGATGGAGTTTTCTTGGGGGGTTCGAATTAAAGTTTTTGACGGGGGCGAGGGGTTTTTGCAAGTTTTAAAGGTGGAGGAAGAGGGGGAGAAAGTAGAGCATGTTAGCGTTGAGAGAGAGGTGAGATAATTGAGGGGGAAATGACATTTAAAGGGGCAGGGTTGATCCGTTGAAGTCAATGCTCCTTTGGTCTTCTTGCATCTGAGCCCCCAATGTTGTGTTTTTTCCTGGTTCTTTTTTTTTTGGTCTTTCTTTAGTTTTTTGTTGTTTCCTTAATGGCTTTTGAGATTGTGAGAAATTTCCAAGTCAAAGGCTGTAGTCTGAATTAACTTGCGCTTATATTATCAAGAAACGAGATATTTATTGAGACTACAGTTTGTTTTTTCAAACTGTGGACATTGTTATTAAAAATTTTCTCCCAATTTTTTAAAGAGGAGACGAATATTGTTTCTCTCTACATTTTGAGAATGCAAATTCCTGTACCGTAAGTACTAAAAGGTGATAGCTTAAGGGGTTTACGTGTGAAGTACCCTTAGTGATTCAGTGATACCAAATACAAAAATATGACGGCAAAAGATAGTAAAAATAGTCAATTATAAGGTAATAAATGGAAAGCAAAGGAAAGAGGAGGAGAGATGGCCCTGTGCCCTTGGATTTGTCGTTGTCTGGTGTGGTTCCGTGAACCTGTCTCCCCATCAATGAGCTTGAATTTCATTGGATAATGACAAATGGGGCTTAATTAGCACGTGTAAGTCTCATAATCAAGGTTAGGTTACTTTCTTTTTGTGAGCTTACAAGTGTTTTTGCAGACTTAATACTGAGAAATATTTCTTTTGTGGAGGTACATTCCAAATGATTAGCTTTTTGTCAATATATAAAGATTGAAGGAAGATTGGGCAAATGGAAAAAATAATTCACAAAAAAGTGCCAACCGGTTATTTCCTATCGAGGAAAAATTGTGTCAGGACCCTAAATTAAGAATCATCACGTGACGTAGCCTGTTGATCAACGAGAAATGTGTTTAAGCGTTTTTTAAAAAAAAGAATTTTCTTTCTTCAACCTCTTTTTTCTTTCTTATCCCTAAAATATCCTTATCCTCTTCCTCTTCTCTTTCTTCCCTCATCATGTCAATATTTTTCCTCGATTCTTTCTCTCTCCTCTCTCTTCTGTCCTATCTTCTCCCTCTTTCCTTCCTCTTTGCTCCATCTCCTTCTTCCTACCTTCATTCTTCTCTCTCCTTTGCCTGTCATCTTCCCTTCTTTTCTCTTCCATCATCTATCCTCCATTTTAACTATATTTTTGCCCTTTCTCCTTCACTTCCCCATCTCCATCTCCCCCCTCATCCGTCTCATCTTCGATCTCTTCGTCTCCCCTCCACTTTCATTTCGTCTTCATTTTTTCTCATTCTTTATCTTATCTCCGCCTTCCTCCCCTCTCCTACATTCTCCTCTATCCCACAATAGCTGTGGCATCACTAAAATATTATCATTGTCGTGTAAACGGATCATCTCCTAAAGTCACACCAAAGTTAACATTCAAAAATTAAACCTAACAGATAGCACTCAAACTTCACATCTAGTAGTTAAACTTAACACCTAACTGTTAAACTTAACACTGAAGTTTTTAAATTAGATGTTAAAGATTAATTGTTATGTGTTAAATTTAATTGTTAAGTGATAACTGAGGCATAACTTTAAGAAATGATATGTTTAAGTAAAAAAAATGATAGACTTTGAATGATGCAACGATGCTTATAGAAGAGGAAGAGATATGGTTGAAGAAAGAGAAAAAATGACGGAGTAGTGGCTATGGTGATAACAAAAATAATAATAATTGAGAAATAATGAGAAGAAAGAGAAAAATAATGCAATGAGAAAAGTGATGGTGAAAGAGATAATGGTTGAGGAGGAGGAGGAGAAGAAGAATGAAACATTTTTTTCATTGGTTATAAGAAAAAAAAAAGGGAAATGAGAGGTTGAGGGTAAGTATCGTATAGGGATAAAGAAAAAATAATTTTTTTTTCTCCAACACAAAATGGGTTTTCGCACGAGGAAGAGGAAAGTCAATTGGGGGGGCACATGGGAAAAGTCAAAAGAAGTGCTACGCATGTGGGTTTTCAAAAAGGTCCTTACAAAATTTCCTTATATCAAACGTTATAACCCCTCCTTGTGTATTATTTGTATATCGTTTCAAGGGACCATTTACTGAGTAATTCGTACGAACTGATCTTTAACCAAGTTTATGCATTACAAACAAAATCGTTGTAGTTATATTGTGAAAGACGCAGTCAATCCCGAGTACATTGTTGGAACTTATCAGTTATATTAATTTTGTGAAAGACGCAGTCAATCCCGAGTATATTGTTGGAAGTTATCAGTTATATTAATTTTGTAAATATTAACTAAGAAACTCACGCGGTTATATATTTGTCCTAACCTTATATATTATTTTATACGAAAGGGATGTGATACTATATGTCCATTATTTTAGATATATATTCTAGTGGAGTCTTGTGATTTAAATACTGAGAGATTCTCATAGTCATGTCCTTGAGTTTTTGTTTGAGGAGGAGGAGGAAAAGTTCTGATATATTCTCAAGTGCATACTCTGTAAACATCTGGACAAAACAATCATTTGGTTATCATAAAAAGGTCATACGTTTATATTTTGCCATCTGGTTGAACATAATTGTTTAAGGTATAATGAAATGTATATGAGAAATTACTGTTGACCGGGCGTGGCCATGGACTAAAAGCCTATGGGCCTATGGATTGCGGCTTTTGGATTTTGGGCTTTGATTTACGGGCTTTAGCCCGAAGGCCTTTTTATCAATGCTCGGAAGACGAAGACCCCTCCGATCCACGTTCTTCGTATAGAAAGATTAGAGATTGAATTATATTAAGGGTTTTTTTTTTCCCTCCAGCTAAACAATCTTTATATTTAAGGTTATTTTACGCAAACCATCTTCTATTTTCAATTTATACCTAAACTGCCTGCAAAGTTAAGAGAGAATCATGTGCATTACAAGTGAGATTCGGTGGGGGCATTGTTGGGATTTTGAAAAAAAATTAGCAGCAAAGCGGAGTTAGGCGGTTGATTAGAATGAAAACTAAATTTGTAAGTTGTTTAGATATAAATTAGAAATATAAAATACATTATCAAATATAAACCAATAGCAAATATAACTGTAGCCAGTATAAATATGCGCTTTAATTGATATAGACTCAAATAAAGATCAAATGAATACATCCTTAATTCTTGTAGCATCTACAACTTTCTCATTCTATGAACAGAAACATTAAGTCAAGAAACCCCCAAATAAAAGGAAACAGTTTTTTTAGAGGAAAAAAATAAATAAAAGGAAATAGCTATTTTTGGAGATCATAAGGAATAGTGATATTTTACTGATTTGCTAAAAACTTTGCTCGCAGAACCTGAAAGTACACTAAAGATTCCTTTCCTACCTGGAAAAGTCTTTTAAAAAAAGTGCAAATAAACAATTAAAAAAAAATTAAAAGAAAAAGGAAACACAAAAAGGGACGTTTGAGCGTTACCCGATACATCCGCTAGCTCACGCATTTTCCGTTCCCCTCCCATCTCTCAAATACCAAAACTACCCCCAGCACTGAACGGGCCAGCTCGTTCGGACAAAGGGCAGCATCGTCCTTCCAAATTCCAACAAAACCGCGTACGGTAGCAACCCTCCATCTCCCGCCACGTCAGCATTATCATGCGCCGCCCCCTTCCTCCTCCTCCTCCTCCTGGAGAGAGTTCCCGCGAGCCCAGACCTCTCCCCCTCATTCCCCCTCCCTTAGAAGCCAAAATTGCACAAAACCCCTCGACTTATTCAACAATTACGATCGTGCCATCGACAATCGCGATGCCGCCGTCGAGCCCGGAATCTAACGGCGGAGGCGGCGTCTCCGTCAGGAAACGGACGGAGGCGCCGAATCCAAACGGCGGCCGAAAGTACCGCTCGATCGAGGAGATAATGCGGATGACGAAGCCGGTGGATGACGTCACCGAGAACTACTACAGTGACGTCAGGTGCCAGCAGTGCCGCTGCGGCGATCGAGACGGCGAGCTGCTCCTCTGCGATCGGTGCGATCTAGGGTTTCACATGTCCTGCCTCCGTCCTATCGTTGTTAGAGTTCCGTCTGGTCCCTGGCTCTGCCCTAGCTGCGATGAGGAGAAACCGAAGAAAAGTAAATTGAATGGAAAGTTTGATTTTTCTTGGTATTTTATCTTCATTTATTGATTTTGTCAAGTTTTGTTCCCTGTTTGGGCGGGGTTTAGGGTTTCCGTTAATGCAGAAGAAGATTTTGGACTTTTTTCGGATTCAGAAATGTAGCGGTGAGATCAGTGAGATGGCGGAGGGGAAATGGGGGTCCTCCTCCCAAGGTGATTTCTTTTTTAGTTTCATTTTATTTCATTAATAAAAAATTGACAATATGGCTTCAAAGGTTTGTTCTTTGATTGATTTGGTGATGATATTGTCGAGATGTATGGGTTTTGACATTATGTTATTTTGAATGAATAGGATCATTGATCTGCATGTGATTGATTTGTTGATATTCTCAAAAAGACTAATTCTCGACATGCACGGTCTTTGGATGAATAGGATTATTGATCTGCATGTTACTTCTTTTTTCTTCAAATTGTATGCTAACTGTGCGAAAAAGATGACTTCTTTTTTTTATCCAAAATATATTCTTCTTAATCATTTGAAAAAGAATGTGTACATCTGTAGCAAACTAATTTCGTGGAATTGTTAACAAAATCTTGTAAGTTCTTCTTCAAGTTCTTACTTTGCGTAGAATTCTATATGGTCGATAGATCTTCCCTTATTCTTACACTCTTCTTATTTGTATGTGAACTACGAAACTGTATCATTATCTCAATGAGTTGTTATCCTTCTTAATGGTTTGCGTTCATTTAATAGGGGTCTCAATATTACGCATGCTGCAAAAACTAAACAATTTCAGTAAAGCCATATTTATTTGTTTATTGAAGTTTTTCAACAGCTCACCTCTGCTTTTGCAGAAGGACTTTTTTATTCATTACGTATATCGAGAAATAAGCTAAGATAAATTGGTGTGATGAAATGTGCATCAGATTACGCGTTTAAGGATGAAGATGGTAACTTGAGGAATCGGGCAAATATGAACTGATTAGTGAGAGATGATAGGATTTTGCATGGTCAGGTTAAATTCGTCTTCGCTTCCAAAGCTTGAAAGAATGTAACAAGTTGCAGTATCGGAACTTAGGTCAAATATCTGACAGAAATCTACTTAATGGAGTTGACAAGCAATGCTGATTATTCCAACAAAACTGTAATAATAGTAACTGTTTGCATGCCTTCTTGCATGCAAACATACATAATGATACTTATCCCTCTATGTGTTGATGGCAAATAAGGAAAATCCATAAGCAGCACTGGAAGTTAACGGCATCTTTTGGTTCTACTCTCAGGTCTATATCATGGCAGAAAAGTTGTGCGAACCTCTTTATAGTTTTATACTCATTTATCATCTTTGCCTCTTCTTCTGGTTGCTTTCTTGATATTGAACTTTTTCTTGGTTCAGCGAACTTAAGGGGCTAATTGGTTTGCTGAAAAGAAAATGCAACATTTCTACATGTAACATTTGTTGCGGAAACACCTTTCAAATTGACTGTTTGATTTGTTTATTGTAGCATGATTGCTGACATGACACCGTTTTTATAGATTTTGGAAGAGTTTCTAGAAACAAGTGTTAGGACAATGATAATTATACTAGAGACCCCAAACTACTTCTGTACTACAAGTTTGGTCCTTTGTTGAGAATTCCTAGCAAATTTTGTGTCAGCAAGGACCCTACTCATTTGTTTCTCTAGTACAATAGTACTTTAGGGTTTGTAGTACCATTATCATTCTCCTAAGTGTTAATGTGCTGGTATAGCGTCCAATTCTAGTTGTGCCATTTGCAACTTTTCATACAGCCTGAAGCCCCATTTACCATTTTCATTTCCATGAGTCATACACCAAATGATGGAAATAGAAATTTTGGCTGAGTCATTTGTTGTTATTGCTCCATTTCAATCTAATAAATTAGCGTCATAAATTGCATAACCAAATATGGTAGATTCTGTTACATGCTAACTGGCCTGCTATGTTCTATGTTCTGCCCTTCTCTATAAATCTTAGAAGAAATATACGGGAACTTTCATACAATCTGTAATGGAGCCTTTTATAAATGGAGTTATGGTAGGTAAGTTAACGCCATCAATATGCCAATGTGGTTAAAAGCTTACATGATTTGGTGATGATTATTCTAAGTAAATGTTGAGATCTCTTTTCGGATAGTGAGAAAGGGGTAGCAAAATCTATGCAAGACAGGAAAAGGAAGATGACCGAGACTCCTAATTTGAAGCATGAATATCCCATAATTCTGATAAAGTAGAAAAGGCTAAAGAGCAAAAAAGACAAAGTATTTGGGGAACTCACCAATGTGGTATGCTGTTTATAATGCATATCAAACCGTCGAGTAATAATGAGAGTGATTTAGTGTATTTCTTTGAGCAAAGGGGGTGTTTCTTTTTTGAGCAATGAGAGTGACTGAGCATATCTCTTTGAGCAAAGCATTTAGGAAACTCATCAATGCAGCCAACTTTATTTGTGAACTTTCTCTTGTTAGAGTCGTGAATGATTTTTATCTATGCAAGCATCTCCTGAAGTCATGTACTGCAAATTTGATCAGGACAACAAACTTTACTAGATGGAAAGGCAATTACTACAATGAAGAGAGGGAGCTAGCGAGTGTGCAAGATCAGAAACTTTAGATTTAGAACTATCTCTAGTAAGAATATTCTCAACTATGGTATTGATATTCTCTATTCTTTGCCAGCGGGCCTTCATCAAGTTGATTTTAGTTTAATCCTTTCACCATTTATTGTGATAATTGTCTTATATCTTTATTTCTTTGAATATCTAAAATCTTAATGGTTCTTCCATGGCACCCCTTAAGTAATCTTGTTGATGATAACAATAATGATCCTGATATATGTGATCCTATGCATAATTAATACATTTAATATAAATTAAATATACAATCATGAAGACTAGATTGGTAGTCGATGTTCATGATGTTGACCTGGATTGAGCACAACCATCACCTTTATTTCCAGAAGCTACTAAATGTATTAGTTTCCTTTAATGAAACAACATATTAGGTAATTCGCGTTGTTATATAAATTCTATGTTTCTTCCATGCTTTGTCATGTAGGCAACTATGGTTGTTGGAGAAATAAAGGCAAATATCATGTTATGTGTGTTTGTGTATGTGGCAATCCTTGTACGGGATCATTTCCAGGGGAAAATGTGATGTAGTCAACATTATATGGTTTATGAGACGGATAACAAAACATTATGATACTGTTTAAACTCTTTCATGGTGTGTGTGTGTGTGGGGGGGGGGGTGCATGTAGTTGGTCATGAGTGATAATAATAAATAATTGTGCTAATATTGAAACTTATTTGCAAACATTGTCACCTGTACGTTTATTATCTGCTCCTGCTTTTAAGAGAGGGTGTCTTTTTTTCTTTTTCGGGTGGGTGTGGGCGGTGGGATGGAGTTGGCTGTTCTATGCTTTGAAAATTTCTTTATGTTCTATCAAATTATAAATGATGTTACCTTTTCCCCCTATTTGCTACTGCACTGTATAAACCTTGACTTGCATCCTTTCACTAATGTGAACATTTTATTCTGTCACTTAGATGGTAAGAAGCGTAGGAGGCGTTCTATGCCTTTAGCTATGTATAAGAGGAGGAGGAGAATATTGCCATACATTCCAACTACAGACCCACATCGAAGACTTGAACAGATGGGTACTCTTGCGACGGCGTTGACAGCACTGAATATGGAGTTCAGCAATGATTTAACTTATATGCCGGGAATGGCTCCTAAATTTGCTAACCGAGCAAATTTGGAGAAGGGAGGAATGCAGGTTAAAATTTTGTCCAAGTTTTATGTGCCTCTTTGTTCTCCATATTCGGTGCAACATAATTTCATATCCACTATCTTTAGGTCCTTGCAAGAGAAGATAAAGAAACATTAGATCTTTGCAGAATCATGTGCAAAAGAGGAGAATGTCCCCCTCTCACGGTGGTTTTTGATTCGCTTGAAGGGTAATTTGCGTTGGCTAAATGTTGATAGAAGTTTTGACGGATGAAAATTAAATACTACTTTGGTTAGTGCAGTTATACCGTACAGGCTGACGGACACATAAAAGACATGACCTTCATCACTGAGTACACTGGTGATGTTGATTACTTAAGAAAACGGGAACACGATGATTGTGACAGCATGATGACCCTTCTGCTTACAGAAAACTCATCAAATAATCTACTGATATGTCCAGATAAACGTGGGAACATCGCACGCTTCATCAATGGAATTAACAACCATTCTCCGTAAGCACACATTTGATCTCTGTTATCTATAAGATTGATTGCATTTCTTTTTCATTTATCACCAATAACTCTATGCAAGTTTTCCCCTGTTCAGTTGCATTATTCTTCAATATTTTCTGCTTTGTCTGTCAGTAGGCTATAAATTCAATTTTAACTTTTCTGAAATTTTTTATTTGTAAAGTTTTTATGTTGCTAAATATTGGTTAACCGAAAACTGAAACTTAGTTATGCTTGGAACCTCCCCTTTTATTGCAGGGAGGGTAGGAAGAAGCAGAACCTAAAATGTGTCAGGTATAATGTAGATGGTGAATGTCGTGTTTTACTGGTTACTTGTCGTGATATATCTCCTGGAGAGAGGCTATATTATGATTACAATGGATATGAGCAGGAATACCCCACTGAGCATTTTGTCTGAGATTGTCAGAAGCTACAGTAGCCCATTCATCTAACTGTTCTTTGGAAAATATAGATCTGGGCCTGAGGGGGTCAATTTTGACATAGGATTTTATTGGTTCTTTATAAGTAAAGAACTCTAACCTTGTTGTTTGCTATGTTTAATTTTTATCTGATGTAGTGGCCCATCTAATTAAGTGAGGAGTCAGAAGCATAGTTTCAACATGTAGTTATTGAAGATTTTCCTTCATTTATCATAAGATATTCTTAAATGTACTTTTAATGTCAGGAGTAATTTATTATGTCAATTTTAACATTGAAATTTTTTATAGATTTACTTTTGAACTTAGCTTCTTGTTCATTATCTGAGCGTTCAGTTGTAATTTCAATTTTTCTGGCTGGTTCCATACTATTATCTTATTCATAACTTGCTTTGATGCTAACCTGAATTCTTGAACAGTTATCTGAGATTATGGTGTCCTTAGGATGGTTTGTTAAGCAATGTACTTTATTGTTAAACAACTTATCGTTTGCATCACTAAGATTCTATTGGTGTTAGCTGTTAAGCAAGAGATTTCTTTTGTTTCTTTGGTTCATATGAGCTTCTATGCATTTTTCTCACATTGTCGAACTATTGGAAGTACTAAAATTCCCTCTTGGCTTATATGGATGTGCTTACATGTTTTGTTTAATCACTTTTGGATTTTAATTGACCAAACATTTGGATTTTAATTGACCAAACATATGAAAGTTTAGGTATCTGAGGTATCCTCTGTAGACAGATAAATAGATAGATAAGCAGAATTAGTGTGCATAGCTTAACATATCTTCAATTCAAGCTCATAGGAAGCTAATTGGTTCTTCATTACACAAAACCAAACCATTAATGGATGTACTTACATCCGTGGTTTGTGCCTACTGATTCATTAACATTCCCCCATAATAATAAAGGATGTAGTGAAGGAAGACGCTGAAAAAGCCTGAATAATGCTACTACTCTCAAGGAAGCAAAGAGATATTACTTTAAAGGAAGTATAGAGCTACTACTCTAAAGGAAGCAGAGATCTCTTGCTCTAAAAGAACAGAATGCAGAGAACGTTGAGAACTGAGGTCTGAATAGCTACTATTCTAATGGGAGTAGGGAGGTACTGCATTTAAGATGGATGGACACTTGAATTCCTAGGGGATGTAATGGGCAAACAATCTGATACTTAATACTTTTGCTGACAATGTGAGGTGCTAGTCGGTTAGCAAGGTACATGTATAAGATTGTCTGAATACTGCTGACAGTGAGCTCTTTGATCCTTAGTTGATTATGGATTATGTTTTATGAGCAGCTCAAAATGGTAATGAAGAAAATGGGGGAAGATACAAAGTGTTGAGGTCCTTACGTGACTCAAGCTTGGATGGACTTCTCACAAACTCAGAGAATCAAAGTATACTTGAGACTTGGAGTGTACTGACTTTGACTTTTTAAGTAACGACAGGTCTAATTCAATATTTTTGCAGCAACGTTTTTAAGTCATCATGGAGGTTTGGCAAACTGATAAAGATGCCATTCAAAAGATGGAAAGGTTAACTTAAATTATCATGATGGCATGAATGTGAATATGGCAACATATTATGTGTTTTCTTCGTTGTTCTAGATATTTGCATTAGAAACTAGAAGCATACTGGAATGAATAAGGGCCAAGAACTGGGTGGTAAGAATATCAGAGCTGCGCATAGGAATTAGAAAAGGAAGAAGTTGGAATCCAAAAAAGAAGTAAAATTCTGTAAAAGGTGTACGTAATAGAAAAGTAATGGAAAGGGATATGCAAGTAGCAAATCAGACACTTGGAGAATATAAAGGAAAAGTTTTGTGTTCTGAAGAAAGTGGTGGAACGACGAAGTCAACGAGATTTACATTAAGACCTTCTTATTATGAGTGGAAAGAAGTTTTAGGAACTGTAAAGTTTTTGAAAGATATTAATTAGCTATGAGAAGTGGTTAGTGGGATTAATCTAAAAACTAAGCATATGATAACACATTATGAACTTAAGGAGGTATCGGGTGAAAGAACAGAGGTAAACAAGGCTATAACTAGTTTATTGGAATTACATAGCATAAGTTAAGGTAGAATCAAATGAATAGATTAATGATATTGACTTAGGTAACATCAGCAGTAAAGTCCTTATTCCAAAATGTTGGGGTTTGCTAGGTTACCTCCATAGTTAAGTTAACCACTATCATATCCTTCCTAATTGCTTGCATCCAAGGTTGTTTAGGCCTATTATTGTGTTTCTTTTTGTTATAACTCTATCTCTTCTTCTAATTGTGCACTTATTGGCCTTCCTTAAACGTGCCTAAACCATCTCAATTGGTTGTCTCAGTTTATTCTCAATATAAGTAGCCTACAGCCTCTTTCCAAATACAGTTATTCCTCACTCTAATCTACTAATTTTATGTCCTCAAGCCTAGATTTTCCACATTTTTATTTTTGAAGTTATTTCTTATATATTCGCATCAAGTAATACTATGTAAGACTTTTCCCTGAATGCTCCTAGTGAATTGCTTCGCAACTAATTCAACAAGGACAATGCCAATTCTTGATGGAAGCCTTTGACGATAGAGAACGACCTTTTGTGTCTCTTCCAATTGTTCTTTAACTTAGTTATGGTTCCGCCGTTAATCACATAAATATTTTCATACGGGTTTATTTTCTAAAGCCATGGCATTCTCTCCTTAGGCACAATAGTAACTGTTTTCTGAATCATATGAAGATCTCTTTTTCCCCCTTGGTATCTCTCCATCGATCTTCTTGGTATATGAACAACGTTCAAAGTTGACCTTCATCATGTATAACCAAATTGTTTATCAGTGTAATTTCTTTCTTAATCCTTGTTCAATCTATTCACCCTTGCTAGTGACAGGACTAAGTTCTTCATTCACAGAGGATCATGTGTAACTCAAATGATACCTCTAAACTTTTGCATCAAGATCTAATTAGTCTCAAATCATCTCACCAATTGTCTTTTTTAAGTAAAGCTTTCTCAATTATTTACCTCCCTTAAGAGATCCTGAACCAAAACCCTAAAACATTATGGTGGAGAGAAGATGTTGGTTGTGGTGGTGATGGAAAGAGTTGGTCATAATGATGGAAGAGAAAGAGGAGGGATGGTGGCAAGTAGGAGGTTGTGGTGGGAGGTAGAGGAGGGATTAAGTGCAGGGATTAGGCATAAATCTCCAGTTAAAATTTTGAAATTAGAAGGTGATAATGGTGAAAGGAAAATGTGACGATGATAAAAGTAAGTAATAGATTGAGATGTGTTTCTGGGTTAAACGACTTAATTGTTAAAGAAATAATAGAGGAGGAGTTGATGGTGGAGGAGGATGTGGTGTTTGCTACAACGAAGGCGATGTGGACGATGAGATGGTGGAGGTGTTATTTGGTTAAATTTAGAGGGTTATAGTAGGATTAATGGTTTGAGAAGGTTAAATGGGGTTATGATGTGTTTAATTTAGACTATTTTTTAAAAAGATTTTAGGGGGTTACATGATCTCCACATGACACTTTTGGATGGAAATGTTAGCCCCATCGTCAGTAAGGGATAACATTGTTCTCAGAGCTCTGTTATGCCGTTGTTATCCTAAAAGTATAGTTTACATTGATGACTATAGCAACCATTTTATTTTCATCCTAATTGAGACTGAGGATGTTCTTAAAATCAGAACAAGATGCTTCGAGTGTAAAAGTGTTTCAGACTCACTATGTGATAATAGAAATACCATGAAATTTGAGGAACAAACTTCTCAAAAAATTGGTCAAGAGCTGCACAGCTAAGAACGTGGTGTCCATTGATCTAAAAAAAAAAGAACATAGTGTCCATAAAATGGTTGTAGCCTAAAAGAGAATGGTTGAAGGAATGAATAAAATTTGAAAAAAAGGTGGATAAGAAATCAGTGTTCTCGGAAGAAATAAGGATAAGCTAGGATGGATTAACTTTGTGTTGGTTGTCTCACAGAATAGCAACTGGTGAATACTCCTGATAGAACTGAGAATGGAGAAGCATGTAGATTTAAGGGTAGATCCAAACAAACATGGATTTAGGCTGAGGCGAGAAAATAAGATGAGTAGGATTCAGGGTAGATATGTAGGATAAAATGAGAGATAATAATCAGAAATGGCTTGTTCATGTGCAATGGAGGTTGTTAAATGCATCGGTTAGGAGAAGTGATAAGATTATAATCAATGAGAAATGAGGATTAGAGGGAGGCCTAAGTGAACATGGTCAGATGCGGATATGATAATAATTAGCTTACTGGAGGAGATAACCCTCAACAGAACTGAATGCGAGAGTAGGATTCATATGTCTGACCCCAAAAATTAGTATGAAGGCATTGCTTTGTTATTGTCGTCGTCGTAGGATTAGGGGCAGATTATAAAAAAAAAAACAAATATGGATGTGAGCTGAATGATGAAAAGGATTATGTAGCTGACTTCAAAATGGGACCGAAGAACTTCATAATTGAAGTTTCATTTCTTTCCCTGTCATGTGCTGATGATAGTTTTCTTCTATTCTGGTAGCATTTACAATCCATCATAGGATCAAAAACATGATAGCTTTTACCTTCCATGAGAATGAATGTTCTCATTCTGATGAAAAGAACACTCATAATGATCTCTAGGCCAACTTCCTTGATATTTACAATGGCGATCTCCAAATTGACTTCCAACAGCTTGATGGAGATTGACACAATAAATTTCTCTACTTGCCTGTATTCTATTAGAAACCTTGATTTTTTTTGTGCATCTTGTAAAGATATTTATGCAATTATCTGCTTTTGTCGAATATAAAGTGGCCTTAGCTTAGAGCCATAAACTGATGATTGTTGTACTCCTTGAACAAATCATTGTTGCACCAGTTTCATTATTTGAACTAGTAAATGTGCACAAACATTTGAGCTTAATTCTGAAGCTAACTTTGCTACTCAATGCTTGATACACTGCTCAGTTACGTACATGATGCACAACTTATTTTGATGAAATTAGTGGCTTCTTTTAGATTGGTCTTCTTGTTTATGTTTCTTTCTCACTGGTCTATGGTTTTTGAATGCTATCGTATTGCTTGAAAAGGATACACCAGAAAATTATCTCATAGTAAGTTTTGGATTTGCATCAATTGATTATATAAACTCAGGATTGATAGATGGGGACGTACTTAAGATGGATGGAAATCTAAGGAATGATGTGGGGATAATTATGGTACATCGCAGCTATAGTGGTCACATTCATAAGATAGCTTCAACCACTCTGTTTAAGAGAATTATGAGAGTAGGTTTGGCCTGCCCTACCAACAAAATCTTAGTAATATGTTATTTTTGTATCTTCAGTAAAATTGGATGCAAGTTTTCACTTTGAGAGTCCATTTTCATGGATATTCTATTATTCCGTTCGAAATTTTGTAGCTTCAACCACTCTATTGTTCAATATAGGTTCAATTAGCACTATCCGTGCTCTTTCCTTTTCTTCTGAGTAGTCTCTAAACTTTTCTTCCTCCACATTGTTATTAATAGCCTCGAGAATTGTTGGTGAATAAGGTGACTTGTCACATGTTTAACTTCTCACCCCACCAACACTGCAATAACTTCCGAGAAATGAATCCGAGAAAGCTAGAATATCATATAGGGAGGAAGGAGAGACGAGCACTTGATTGAGAATGAATCTTGATGCATCGATCCATCTCCAGAGTCTTTGTTTCCTGTTGATGTATCAGTTTCATGTTGAATCTCTCCTTTCTCCGTATATGATATTCTATAGCGATCGTTCTATATGCTTGTTTTGCCAAAGTTCCTTGGTAAATAACCCAGACATATAACCACGGGCATAAAATTTATCTACAAAGGAGCTCGACTTTATTTTTTCTGAACTTGCAATCAACCTAGCTAACTACTTCAAGATATAGGGACTTCCGTTTACGCTACCCCATAATTGTCCCCCAACTTCCTTGCTCTTGTACTTATGAAGCCCTCTCTAAATTGAATCCCTTTAGCTCTTGATCAGAACAAGAAAGATTGGGACCATTTTTGGGTGACTTAAAATCCCTCCAATTTTGCGCCGAGGTTAACCTCATTACCTCCTCAAATTCAGCTTGGAGAGGCAATACATGTGGAGGCAAAATGCCAATAATTTGGCCTCTAATGTGATGGATAAAGTTTCCAAGTGCCCCCACTCCCATATCACTGTCCATAAGTACATTCGCACATGCCCATCTCTATCAATGATTCGGCGCTCTCTCTCCCTCTCTACTTGAATCAATCAAGTTGATTGTAGCGGATCAATTATGTTTGCTTGTACATACAAGCATCAATGAATACTCACAACTATGCATGTCTCTAAGAGGTCGGAAGTATTTCCCATTTTCTCTTGTTTTTAATGAATTATACATGCATTTTTTGGGGACTAAATTATGCAAAGTTAAAAGAAAAAACTTTAGTAATTTCTTCAAGACAAGGCAGTGGTATTTACGCTTTCATTGTTCGCCGTGATGGGAAACTCAAATCCTTTCCATTGTAGAAATGTAAGATTGCTTCTATGTAAAAGTTTAATATAAAATGGATTGCAGAACATAATTATAATACTAAACTTTCACCATAACTTCAAAGTTTCGGTATAATTAAAAAAAAAAAAAGAATTTAAGAACATAACTTATGGCATAAGATGGGAAAAAACTAGAAGAACTTCTTGACCAATTAAGTTGCGATATTTTTCTTAGATGGATCTAAATCATATGCTTGAAGCCTTGTACATGTTAAGACATTCATTACTTCTTAGCTTTGACTGAAAGACATGAAAACTTAAGTGATTAATTATGGACTAAACTAATTATTAATCGTCCTGACTCTAATCTAATCTAACTCTTAAAAAAATCAAAAAACAATAAATAAATAAAAACTCAATCTTGTTCCATGTACGCGTTGAGTATTGGACAATGTACCTCAACATTCACCAACGCCGTTTGTTTGCATCGCGTTGGCAATTGCATTCGCAGGGCCGAAATCTTTAACGGGTGACGTGCCGCCATTCCACCCGCGTCCGGCACGTGATCTCCGCCACAGCCGACGTCATCTCTCTCCTTCACCGAGGTTCTTCATCTGATGGGCCCAAGGGATGTATCTCATAACTACGTAGTTACTTATTTGTCCCTGCTGTGGTCCTCATGTGGTCCTTTTACGAGGGTACTAATGGGAGGGGCAAAGTGGTCCACTGGCTAATGATGAAATATAAGTCCTATGGATACGGGTGGTGGTCCCCTAACAAGGCTTATGTTATCTCATGCTACTCGCTGTTTACGTGGGCCGCCCGATGTGGGCTGGCTGGGCCTGGACCACCGTACTTCCCACCTTAGCAGTTGTCGGGGGCATCTTTGTCATTTTATACTTGTCTAATATTCCGCATCTCTTTTTTACATATAACTCCCTGGCGTATAATTTATTCGTAAATGTTGTCCTAGTTTGTATCTCTACAATGTTCTCTACGCTCCCTGCGTTGCATGAGCAAATAGCAATACAACAGTCCCATCTAAAACTGTGAGTTTATTTCATAACTTTACTAGCGGACTTTGAATATGTGATCTTTTGATCAATAATCACCTTTTTTTTTTTTTGGTAGATAAAATCTTGCATTTGGAGCTGCGCGCACAAGTTAAATTATACATCCTCAAATAGGAAAACACTGGAGGTGTTTTGTACAAAAATACAAATCCCCACTCAATTCTCAGGAGAAGAGCTCGTGCATTTCCGATGCGATTGCCTCCCCTACGTTTCCTCCCCCTTCCCCGTGCGCCCAATCCCCTCTCGCCACGTGTCCACAAACAGCTACGCGGCCTACCCGCCTTCAGGACTGGCCATCCATCCATCGAACATGTACACAAGATACACTCCCCAATCTTCGACGGTAGAAAATTACTATGGGGGTGCTCTCTGTAAAGAATTTTACGACAGGTAATCATTCTATAGTTGATAATTATTTTGATACAATATTTCTATTATAATAATTATTGTGATTGTTTCATATCAGTGCTTACTTATTGTACTGATATTGTTTATTGTAATGATATTGTGTACCAATTGCACTAATTTAAAATTGACGCTCAACGTACCGTTTCTTTCGCACGTGCAAGAGGGATGTTTTGAACCATACCTTAGTTAAAATCTCTAAATTGTTTCCCTACCTACCTCATGTATGGTTTAGAACACTCTCTTCTTGTGAAGTTGTCACATGAGAAGGATGTTCTGAAATGATTTTTACTCTCACTTTATGTTAGCGACACAATAAAATAGCGTTGCATATCAATGAAAGAAAGATCAGAAAACAATCATAGAAACACATGAATTAGCGTGGCTCGAAATTAAAATGATTACATGCTTCCTCAGAGTATGACCAAGATCATGATTCCACTAATAATCAACGAAGACTATAGTCTATCTAAAACCTTAATCTCATCACCCTCTGTCGTCTCTATTATTTCTCTCTCTTGACACAACTTCAATAGGCGGCTGAAGTTACATATTTATAGCATAATGTTTTCGTTTATGATTATTGTAGAAAATACGAGGGAACACTCACCATACAAAAACTAAGTTAAAAAATTTTGTTCCTTGGACGTTTCTCCTCCCCGAGGTGGGGTATAGTTATATGTAGGCGTTCAATTTTATATATGATGTTATGTATTCTTCATGTAAATCATACTCCACGAGCAACACGCTCTTCCCCCATATAAATTTTCATGGAGAGGTCTCCTTAGCATTTCTTCTTTCCCGTGTTAACTGGATAGTTAGTTCTCCCTTCACCCCAACGGCTCGTCCTCACCGCCCGCGGCCCCCATATTCACACTCCCCCCTTCACATGCTCCCCACGTGCCTCCACCCCCTATAAACTCCCCCCTAACTCCCCCACCCCTCACCCCACAAGTCCTCACTCCTCCAAATGTACCCGCCCTACAACTTGTCTCGACCGACTCCGGTCCCCGACCGCCGGTGGAAGCCCAACGTCGAGCTGGCCCCCAACTGCCCCCGATGCGACTCGTCGAACACCAAGTTCTGCTACTACAACAACTACAGCCTCACCCAGCCCCGCTACTTCTGCAAGGGCTGCCGCCGCTACTGGACCAAGGGCGGCTCCCTCCGCAACGTCCCAGTCGGCGGCGGATGTCGCAAGAACCGCCGCTCAAAATCCGTCAGGCTGTCGACTGTCACAAGTCGACAGTCGGCGAATGCAGCGAGAAACGATCAAGAGCTCGACAGCGTAGTGTCGTCATCGACAGCGACCGATAGAAGTTCGAATATAGACCTGGCGATGCTGTACTCCAAGTTCTTGAACCAGGGGGAGCAGACTGAGACTGAGCCTGAGTTGGTTGTGGACCAGACTTTTGACTTGGTCGGGTCGATTTCAGGTTCGGATCAGATTGGGCTGACTGGGGAGTTCGATTACTGTTTTGAGCCTGGTGGTTATGAGTCGATGGGCCTTGATCCGGCGGCGGTTGACGGCGATGTTTTCTCGGCGAATTCGACTTCGCAGGTGTTTCAGGGAGTGACGTGGCAGCCGCTGGAGTTTTCGGATGTCGTTGGTATGAGTCATCACTATAATCATTATAATCATCATCATCAAGAGATTTTGGGTGGGGATTGGTGTTCTTCAATGGATCAGTCGAGCTTTGGAGCTTTTTGATTAGAAATGTAATTTTGATGATTTGTTCTTTTTCCCTTTTTTTTAGTTTTTAAGTTTTCTTATGTATACTGTGTGATCTCTTTGGGGTAAAGAATAATATTAAGAACTCAATAATATATATATAGATATCTAATTTGTTACTTCAATTAGTTAACACCAGGGTTTTTGAATCTATAAGCTATGAATTTGGGGTTGAACTCAATCATTAATGATCTCAAAGTGACGATACTGAGATTGCTTGGATTGTGGCAGCACATTTAGTTTCGCTTTATGTGGGATAATGCATGTGACATAGCTATATATGTTGATGATTGAAGTAAAAAATGCCTAGTAAATTGGCTGCTTCCGTGTAACGTATATAGTGCATATATCAATTCTATGATGTAGAAAGCGCTTCTCTTCATTTAGGATCATCTTCGAACGTTTTTTTAAAGTTAAAATTTGATGGGTATTAATTCATTTTCAAACAAGATTAAGTGCATTGCAAAATCCAATTTTCTGTTATTTATTTATTTATTATAGTAAGATCAACTTGGATTAAAGCATGCAAAAATGGGGTTTAAAAGTCTTAAGACTGACATAAAAGAACATTCCTCTGAGATATTCTGAACAAACTATATATAAACTAAAAAAATAAATTCTTCTCTTTTTAGGGTCTTATCCCACTTTTAATCATTCCACACCAATTGCTTTTTACTATTGAATTAGACTTCAACATATAAAGTTTAAAGAGTTACAATGTTAACATGCAATGAAAGTACTTTGTCAAATTGCTCACCTAGGTATCGTTAAATGCCACTCACTGAACAACTGATTCATGCTCATCAACATATTTGTCCTTATTAGCTTTGACATAAAAAACAACTCTTGAATAGTTTTAAATTAGAGAAATTTGAAAAGAAAAAGAAAAAAGTAGCTTGGGTACATAGGGATTATTATTATTGTTAAATACTTATTGATGAAATACAGAGGGTCTACGTTCTACCTCATTGGTTTTATAAAAAAAATTGTTAAGAGCAAGCTACTTGCAATGATGATCATGATTCAAACCACAATGCAAAAATTTATCCCCTGGCTTGCATCATTTTGCATGTTAAATATTGCTAGATATTGACATTTGTTACTCCTCATTGTTGTCATGCATCTAAATCCGGCCCAACCCTTTTGATACAAGAGACAAAAAATAAACTAAAACTCAAGGATCTATTTATACATACGTTATGTATATGGGAGAAAACCCAAAAGCTAAGCTTTAAAACATTCTTTTGTTGATGTTTTGACTTTACCTAGGAACTGGAACACTTGGCAAATCATGAGAGGATCATGCATGGGATCATCCTTGGGATTTTACAAACCAAGACTAGTCAACTCTTACTAATAATAATACACATGGGGAGGGCACAATCCAAGAGGAAGGAGCTCATGATCCAAGAAATCTCATGACCACCTCCTTCTCCTCCTCCCAATGACAAGGCACAAAGTTTAATTAATAATATTATTAGTAGATATAGTATTTTATAAGGAATGGGATTGTGCATGGTCACAACATCAAAGGGTAAGCATTCTTGCTATGGACTTAAGTCTATTAAAATAGTTTCAAGATCCCTAGAAGCATTATTTAAGGTTACAAATTTGGGAAAATTGTGTTAAGGCCCCAAAAGCAAAAAGTTAATGTGACCCAGCCCCTTTGACTTTTTCTCATGTGTTT
>JBAKGM010000412.1:1193462-1219201 GCA_037177215.1 Asparagus racemosus | reverse complement strand
ATTGACTGGACACCTTGCTATATCAGAGGAACTAATAATTTTTGAGAGATTGCGAACTTGATCATGGGCTCTGTCATTTTGCTACAAAGCATCACCACGCACATTAAGTGTATCAGTTGGCAACAGTTCTAATCAGCTGTGCATATACTTGCACTGGTGCATGTGATTCACAGGCATACATCAATCAAAGTTTGTCTTGGTCTACTGCGTGAGTTTGTGAACTCGTAACGTGCAATGCAGTGCTAAATAGCGAGGTCCCGCTTGTCAAAGGTTTAAGTGTTTTAGTACAGTGGAAGAGATCTTTAACATCGTATCTGGTCAATCCAGATTAAAATTCCACCAGGCAGGCAACACAAACTTTAAGGGGGGAAAACTAATACCGTGCAAGTCTAGACTTCTTCTCAGAAAGGGCATTTACCCTGCAGGAGCATTTTCATGTATAGAATTGTAACCCTTTAAATTCAATTTAGGAAGTTTAATGCATGCTGTTTTAACCAGTTAAGTACTTTAATCCTTGTGTTTTTTTTTTAAGTTTGAAAGTAGAAGTAGGACTAATTCATGCTTTCTTTATAAATAGATATATTATCTTTAATCCGCCATTTAATTTGAGGGGTTACTTCTTTTTAATTTTAGAAATGTCATTTGGACAAATTTTGTAATTTTTTATTGTGAAAAACAAAGGCGCGTTAATTCTTTTTCTTTTATGTGTGAATTTTTGTGACAAACCAATGAGAAGTTTATTCGCTTCAACACTCCCGGGTATCACTCATTTCAAACGCTTGAGCACTGGCCCCTTTGGTAAATTCTTGGATACCTACATACAAACTCTCAAGGCCCATAGATGTTATTGGGCCTTCTTGGGCTGCCCTGTAAACCCTTGTTACTGAGGCCATGCACAAAATGGAATTAATCGTGGGAATGAAATGCACATTTCTATTTCCATATTCGGTGCAATTAAAGAATTAAGTGAGAATATTTTTAAGAATGATATATTCAGAATTTATTTTATTAATTTCATTCTTACTTAAGTGGTAATATCAATTCATTGATAACTCATTGGGAATTACAAATCCCATATTAAGTGAGAAATGATGATAAGTGAGAATGTCATTTATAACATTAAAAAATATATCAGGTTTGGTAAACATAAATGAGAAGTTGAAATTGCATTCCATTACCGCTCATTCTTACATACTAAACGAGACAAAATAGTTTTACTCACTTTACACTCCTGATCTCCTATACTCTCAAAATTTTTTTGTTTGTATTTTTATATCCTACTTTAGTTTAAAATTGGCACTATTATATAAACATAAAAAATTTCACCCAGAGCTTATCTTTTGTGACAGAAGTCTAAGCATCTACACATCACAGAATAATCTCTGTTAGCATAATAAGAGACGGAAGAGTATGCAAATGATAAGGGACTAAATTATGAGATATAAGTAGGCTGAAGTGCAATATTCCCTTGTATTAGTTGTCCACACAAGTACATGCTCATGATTCCGTCACATGTGGCCGAAACTATAGTGAATTACAAATCCTAGCTGTCTTGTTCTCTTTTGAGTTGAGTTTGGTGATGTGTCTTATTTCATTGTCTTTCCTTCCTTATCCTCTCTCATGCTAATTTCAAATTGGACCAAAACTTGTTTTAACGAAAGAGCAAAAACAATGTTAAGATAGAAAATTTTCTACATTCACTTTGATACCCGAAAGTTTATCTATTTTCTCACTTTGATACCGCTAGTATTCTTTTAACACTTTAATACTCTAAAATTTCAATCCCATTTCACTTTGATATCCCTAAATTATATTCCCATACATTTTAGTTCCCCGATTTGAATTATATTAGATTTTTTTGATAGATTTGTAGCGACTTTAGCATGTAATAGATTCAAATACATTAAGTAATTGCTAAGCATTTGATACAAAGTTAACATAAAATCTAATATAATCTACATCGCAAATTCAGGCATCAAAGTCTGAAAAAATACTTTGAAGGTATCAATGTAAAATTGATTGAACCTTTTGAGTAATAAATTGTCAAAAAAAAAAAAAAACCTTGAGGGCAGTTTCGTCATTCAATAAAACGAACGCCACGTTCAGATTCCCCCGGAACGACCGAGAGCCCAAATTACAATCATTTCATCCTCTCTTTCTTCTACCCCCGTCTCGTTTCGAGATTCTAGGGTTTAAAAAAAAAAAAATCCCCAACTTCGATCGATCGATCGATCAGCTGCTCCCCGATCAGCGACGATGAGGCCGATGGAGACCTTGCAAGATGTGATCGAGGAGGCCAAGACTCGTACGCTGCTGTGGGCCATCTGCATCTTCGCGTCCTTCTCCTCCTCCATCTCCACCACCCGCCCCCTCCTCCCCCTCACCCCCCCCCCCCCCCCCCCCCCCCGACCGATTCTCTAATTAATTGGATTTTCTGTTCGGGATTAGGTTACTGTTTGTAATGTTGCGATGATTTGGTATTTTTTCTTATATTTTACGCGTTTCTTGAATTGTCGCATGCTTCACACATTAAACGAGAACTTTGTTGGAATCTTGATGTTAATGGAGATTAGTATGCGTTTATCATCTCAAAGAGCGACGTAGTTCTTGGTAAATCTTTTGTATTGATTTCTTGATATTAGGGTTAATTTGTTATCCGTTGTATGAAGTTGTTGAAATTATTGTTAATATGTTTTTTCACCCACGATTTGAAGGCAGCGGGAAGTATGGAATACTGGGCAAATTGATTCTTTACTACATACATACGTTCATGCATACTTGTGTGTGTTTGTACACTATAATAAGGGCAAGTGATGGCTAACAGCATGACTTTGATTAGAGCAAAATCGAGAAATTACTCAAATAAAGTCAAGTTGAATTAGTTTTTTGTTAATGACAAGGTTAGGAGTCACACATTCGATAAAAGATACCATCTGTTATTGAACTTGCACAACATTGAAACTCGAAAAGAGGGTGGCAAGTGGTGGTGAAATGCGTTATATATAAATAAACTTAAATCTTGAGGATCCAGTTAGAGGAATAGTTTCTAAATGCTTCTGAAACATGGAGGATTATGATTCCATGCAGAATATGAAACAAAACGGTGAAACAATGCTAGCTCCAATCATCATGGAAAGGAACAGTCGAGAGTAACTAGGAGGAAGGACATGCCGCATGAGCCCATGTTTGTTTGTTCTGGACAAAAGGAGCTTTGGTTTTCCTAGTATAAGTCCTGAATGATGTTTTCTATCTTGCATTAGTAATGATTATCAGTATAACAGTGTCTTTAACAAGAAAATGGATTAATTCCTATTTAAGAGTACCTGTTGCATTATTGTTCATCAAATTTTAGTTAAATCTTATTTTTTTGGTGTTTCCTACTTCTGTAATAGATGAAACATATTGGCTCGGGTAGGGTTCTGCTGAATCATTATTAGGAGCTTAACTGTTTGAACTATGTAATAGATATTCATGTCTCCTTTGTTTTTGTATTGTATTAGATCAATTGTTACATTCTTCTTCTGTGGATTTGTTTAGGGACATACTAACCATGCTTTTGTTGCTGCCTATTTATCTTTTCTTTCACAGATACAAGCAAATCTATGTGGATGAATATCCCCATATCAGTTCTCATCCTTTCAGCATTTCGGTATCTATCTTATGAGGTAGAGCTTCGCTGGAGGGTGCGGCCAAGCAATAGACAAACCTATTTGTCACACTTGGAGAAGAAGCAGTTATCTGTGAATGATTCCCGTCTAACAACTGTGCCGCCTACATCAAAATGGAGGCGGAAAATTGATTCTCCTCCTGTGCAGGCTGCCATTGATGATTTTGTCAATAAGATTTTGCAGGATTTTGTTGTAGATCTGTGGTATTCGTCTATAACACCTGACAAGGAGGCGCCGGCACTTATACGGATCATCATACTTGATGTTATTGGTGAAATATCGGGAAGGCTCAAAGAGATCAACCTCCTTGACTTGCTAACAAGGTGCTTTTGTGTTACTTTTGTAAGTGATCAGCAAGCTTTTTAAAAGTTAAAATGATGCAACTGATTTCTACATGTCCGAACCAAATTCTTTTCTTCATTTCAGGGATGTAGTTGATTTAATAGGAAACCATCTAGATCTCTACAGAAAAAATCAATCTGAAATAGGCGTGGATGTTATGGGGACCTTATCTTTTGAAGAAAGAGATGAAAGGCTGAAGTGCCATTTAATTGCTTCAAAGGAACTTCATCCTGCTCTTGTTTCTCCAGAGTGTGAGCACAAGGTGCAACCTGTGTTTTTAACATGCTGATTTTGTGGAAGAGTTAATAGACAGTCGTTTATATTATAATTGGTTTATTGCCATTTTTGTTTCAGTTTCTTCAGCGTATTGTTGGAGGCATTCTAGCTATAGTCATGCGCCCACAAGAAGCAAAGTGCCCGTTAGCTCGTTGTATAAGCCGAGAGCTTTTGACCTGTTTGGTTTTGCAACCTGTCATGGATTTGGCCAGCCCTGCGTACGCTATTCAATGACCTCTGTAGCATGTCTTCAACTTTGTATTCTGTTGCTGAATTGTTTGTAAACATTTTCTAGAACATCTCGTCAATGCGTGCTTCCTTCGTAAAATAGAATCATGGTCTAATATTTCGATAGTTGAAAACACCATTATCAGCAATGTCCTTATTTACATACCTGGGAGTTCTTTTGTGCAGCTTAGTGAGGAATGTTTTACGATGCTGTTAGTTATGAAAAGATCATTTATAAGTGTCCCCTGTCGCAAACTAACAACATTTTTTTCTCACCATAATTCACAGAAATCGGAACTGCCTGACGAATTAAATGATCTAGTTTTAGTTCAGCCCCTGAAGTGGCTGCCTGGTCGCCTGAGTTTTGCTGCTTGTTTTCCCTCTTGAAATACTTAGGGGTGCATTTTGATATGCTTGATTCTAAGGAATCTATCATTCAATGCGGATTCCATTTTTCCAATGGAATTGGGATGTCCAAAATATTTGTTTGTTCGGTGGTTAAATTTTGACTAAACTTCTAAGGACTACATTGTAGATGGTCCTTCAGATGTAGATTTCGAAGGATGAGGAATTATTTTGCCCAGTTAATTTGATTTAGTTGGCAAGTAGTTTTATTGAATTTTTTAGGATTTAGAATTAGTTTTGATGCAATTTATGTATAAAGAGCACCTTCCTGAAAATAGGTTGATACTTGCCTACAGATATGTTTTTGGTTGTTTTATTGTGGTTTGCATTTTTGAAAATTTGTTTTGCTTTCCCCCCTTTCTTTTGCTTGGTTTATGACATAACGGATGGCATACACAACTGAATGTGGCCGTAAAATCTTTAATCTAGACGTCAGTTGAAATTTGGTTATAGACCTTACTGAGTTGTTTTGAGGGACCCTTCATACAACTTGGTCTGCAATTGACATATTGACAGGATGGATTCAGTTCCTATAAATTGAACTGTTGCAATAATCTTTGTTACTTGATATAGTTTGTCATGAAGTGTTGGCCTGAGTGGCTTCTAATACATGGAAGGAAACCTCTTTGTTTCAGGTATATCAATGAGTTAATTGAGTGCATCTTCCTTGCCAGTAAAGATGACAGCAACAGGGAGGTTGATATTAATAATTCCCCTGATGCAGCCAGCTTTGTCCAGGATCCCTTGCAGAGTGGGGGATCAGGATCAAAAAGGGCTGTCACATCCAATCAATCAAGTGAGTTAACTGTCAGTAAAAGTGGCAGGAGAACATCAGAAGATAGTCATCTAAATATGCTAGAGAAAGATTCTACATGTGATGTGCAGTCACGGCCAGCAGACTGGGCAGTGATTTTAGAAGCTGCAACAAAAAGAAGATCTCAGGTTCTTGCTCCTGAGAATCTTGAGGACATGTGGACTAAAGGAAGAAACTACAAAAAGAAGAGTCTAAAAGCAGGAACATCATTAGGGACCAAAAAATCTGCTGGAATTATAAGCAGCATGGACCATACTGGATGCTCGGGGAAAGAACTGGTGATTAATAAGAATAATAGTACAGGTACAAGTTTCTTGCATGTATTCAGTCGCACATGCACACTCACTGTCATGTAAAAATCATATCATGACACATTTGTCACAATATTTTAAAATTTAGTTAGTGAACAAGCTTCTGAAGGAGGCCACTTTGCAGATGGATTTGAAGAAAATGCAAGCAAATCCACCAAAGCCAGTAGCAGCCAGCTTAAACGTTCTACTAGTACTCCTGATATTAATACAATACTCATGGGAAAAACTGGTGAGAATGTGTGTTTCAAAGAGTCAACTGGTGAGTTGGCATTTCGTAGTGAAGGATTTCTGCATGCCTCAAAGCTTCGGTGCCGGGTAATTTTCATAAAGTGTCTGTACATATTACTCCTGAAAAATGACATCCGTTGCACTTTATATGAGTATGTTTGTTTATCTTCCGTTACTTTGGTTTATACAATGGTATGCCTCGTATTCTCTATTGCTAGCAACGTTGCTATCCTCACAAGGTCAAAACTAGTACTCGTTCATAGTTTCTCATCTTGCTTGCTTGTTAATTTTAGAAGGGTAACTTGTGTTTATATTTTTGTATGCATAATGCATGAATGATTTTCAAATCTGATTCTAGAGGTTCTATAATAAAGTTTCTTATGCAATTCCTGATTAGGTTGATCAGTATTTGATACCTCATTATTGTGTTATAGTTGAGAGCTTGGCAGGTATAGTTGCATTCTGTTTATGATTTCTAGATGTTTGTATTTTTCAAACATACTTGTCAAGTGTGATGAAGTTTCTAATAAGTGTGAGGAGCAGAACTATTATATACCAATTTGAAATCTCATCACTCTTAAGATGTCATACTTTATTTATGGATTTTAACAAAGCGTAAGAGTTTTCTGGAGAATCCAGCTTTCTTTAGTATTTTAAGATTTTAACTGAAGCCATTTTATTAGGAAGTGTGGCTTCTTCTTGTACATTTTTCTTCTTATAAAACTTTTGTCCTATCAATACCTCTAAAACCAATGTTTCACCATTGCCATAGACATTAGGCATGCTCTTTGTATTCTTCTGAATTGTGAGCTTTGATAATCCTCCTTACATAACTTTAATTTTTGGGGTTAGTTCAGTAAATACACATTGTTGTATGTTATAGCTTCACACGTACTTTGATGAAGAACATGCTGAGGTAACCTTCAGTTTTTGTTCATGAATAATTTTGTGGTAAATTGTATAATTGATCAGTATAACATGTAAGATTGGTGCTTTATTTTATACTAATCTGCTGACTTGGGGCCTATGATATGTAGAAAATTGCCCTCCACCAAAAATTCCATGTCCTGCAGTTGTGAACATGAGACATGCATCCATCTGGTATATAGATTATCCACATGAAGAATATGTATTAGATTGACTTAAGGCTAATTGTTTTGTAAATCACTTGAGATTCTTGTATACATGTAACAACTCAGTACATATTTTACACAAGTGAAATGTACATATGTTTAGAAGAAATGAGCATATACATTCCAAACCCTTATGTGATGGGGAGCTTTGGCACAAGAGTAAGAGTTAATACAGTGTAAACTGGAGGTCACTGGTTCGAGCCATGGAAACAACCTCTGGTTAAAAAATGTAAGGTAATTTAAGGTAAGGCTGCGTACATTAAGCCCAAAGTGGTTCGACCCTTTCTCGTACCAGTGCATAGTGGGAGGTTCGTTCACTGGGCTACCCCAGTCCATGCCCGTATGTCTGGATTTTGGACGGGTGCTGGCTGATGCACCTCCATTTATTCTAGTATGACAACCATGCCCATCACACAGATTGCCATTTTTTACTCCCTTTTTCCTGCATGATTTTCTAGATATCTGCTGTTTAATGTGTTTTCTTGCTAATTTATTTCCAGAGTTAGTTGTATTACTTTCATTCATTGATATAATTCTATTCATTAGCAATGTAACAGATGCAACTTATACTGGAGATGTCCATTGATCATGATTTTCCTCCATTCTCTCTTTCTAGCACATGTTCATATGTTGTTAACACACTGTATAATGGTAAACTTAAAAAATTAGATATACTTTCTGGTTTGTAGAGACATGCAAATATGCAATTGATATATGGTGGAAATAGGTCAGCATAGAAAACTAATTTTGTCAACTCTTTCGCTTTTTGTTTGCTTCCATGTTCTGTATCAACCTTTAATTTTCTCGATTCTTATTATTGGTGTAAAATTTTTTCTGCAGGTTGTTGGAGCATACTTTGAAAAAATTGGATCAAAATCTTTTGCTGTTTACTCTATTGCTGTGACTGATGCAGAGAGCAAGACCTGGTTTGTGAAGAGAAGGCATGTACAGCACCTTTCAGTGTCTTTTAGCAATTTTTAATATTCTTATTCTGTTGAGTAAAATTGGATTCTCCAGTTTCTTTAGCTTTATTCTGATAATGTCATGTTTGCTTGCAGATACCGGAATTTCGAGCGGTTGCATCGACATCTTAAGGACATACCAAACTACTCATTACATTTGCCTCCAAAGAGGTTTCTCTCATCCAGTATTGATGACTATTTTGTACACCAGAGATGCATACTTCTCGACAAATATTTGCAGGTATGATTCATTCTTCCATGGGCTTGCTATACTTATAAACTAGACTCAGTTACGCCAGATGTTCATTTTAGCTTAAAATTTCCAGGATCTTCTATCAATTGCAAATGTTGCAGAGCAACATGAAGTGTGGGATTTTCTAAGTGTTTCTTCAAAGGTATCGATCTAATTTTGCTCTTAATGTCATTATTGTTTTTCAAATATGGGATGCTTTCTCATCTCAGAATTTCATTTTTCTGAGAATTGATATTTTCCCTTTTGTGGTTGAAGAATTACTCTTTCGGAAAATCCACATCTGTGATGAAAACATTGGCTGGTACGTGGCTGCTTAACAATTCACTCGTATAGCTTAATAATTTCTTCAACTCTTGTTACATGAATTTTCATTTATGCCTGGTGTTTTACTGTAACTTCCGATAAATTGCTTTTTTCCAGTAATCATGCTGCTTTTATCTTAGTCTTTGTCTATCATTATATCCATCATTCATAATTTCTTTTCCCTTAGTAGCGATATTATTTCCAATTTAACTTTGTTTAGTGTTGTTAATAAACCAGTCTACTGGTGGTGTTTGACATGAACTAGTTATCAATTTGCAAATGAGAAAATGGTCTGAGTTGCATCACCCTTCAACATGATACTGAATAGAAAGTGTTTACATGTTGAACTTCATATATTCTTCTGTAATGTCTTTAGTTTACAAATTCTGGAACCAGTTCTTTAGACAATTAACTGGTTCAAATTGTTTTCATACGTATATATAGTATTTCATCACAAGCATCTATTACTCAGTGGTGTCTGATATATGATTGATTGTTTCACTTGTTTGTCCTAATCTAACTGTTTGCTGTCACTTCAACAGTCAATGTAGATGATGCCATGGATGATATAGTACGCCAATTTAAAGGTGTTTCAGATGGTTTGCGGCGCGTTGTTGGCTCATCACCAACTCGTGAATCTTCCCAAATGGCAGACAGGGGCATGACTTTACCTTGGCATGATGAAGAAACAAATAAGAACTTTTCAAGCTATAGTAATATGGAAACTTCTCATAGTATGTCAGACAATGATGCTCAAGATGAAGATCATTCTTCTGCAGGAATTAGTGGATGGCACTCAGATAATGAATTGAACTCTAAAAGTTTTCCACCTCGGGTTGTCAAGCGAATGGAGGAATCTAGAAGTCTAGATTCTCATAGGAGCCAACAACCAGACCAACTCGACAAGTTCTTAGCCTCAAAGAGCTCTGTAACACGGGGCCTTCTTGAAGATCCAGTGGGAATGCCTCCTGAGGTACTCAAATCATATTCTTTGATAAATGCACATAACTTTGCCATGTCCACATGTTGCTGACACAATGTTAATGGTTCATATTCACTATTCATTGTCTGAAACATTAAGTTTATCAACTTTATGTGACTGAGATTGTAAGTGCACATGCAGGCAGAAGTTAGTTTTATGTTACATTGTGATGTTAGAAAGGTTCATGAGATACTCTTAAGACGGTTGCAAATCTCTAGCTCATATTATTGTTGACCTCATTTCTTCACAAACTTCTTAAAATTTAGCAGCTTGTTTCTTAATTGGTGGTTAATAAATACCTAGGAGTAATCACTTTGGTATTTAGGATTGGTCATTCATCAAGATGAGGAGATTGAGAATGTTACGGTTCATCGAATTAAATTAGGATGCTTAATGGAATATATTTGGAGTCATATGTGACCGTGGATATTTATGAAATTGAAGGGTAAGTCCTATTAGACAAGTTATTAGACCAACATTGCTTTATGGTATGTGTGCATCAGAAATGAGAATGTTCCCATTGCCCTTATGGAAATTCACTAACGCCTCGTTTGGTACGCAGGAATAGGGTGAAATGAGAATGGAATGGAGCAAGGAATGGAACAGAATTAATATGAGAATGGAATGCGAGCAAGGAATGGAACAGAATTAATATGAGAATGGAATGCTCATTTCTATTCTCATGTTTGGGTGTAATTTAGAGAATGAAGTGGGAATGGACATATTTAGAAGTCATGTATTTTTTGTTGATTCCCACTTAAGTGGGAATGCCTATTCCCTACCATCTCATTGGGAACGCTTATTCCCACATAACGTGGCAATGAAGGGGGAGGGAATGAGCATTCTAGCTTTCAAAAAGAGCTTGTGTTTGGTACGAAGGAATGAGAAGTGGGAATTGTCCTTCCATTCCCACTCATCCCCGCATACCAAATGAGGGCTAAGGGCTAGAATAAGAGAAAATGGATTGAGAGGGTTTGGCCATGTGCAACAGATACCACATAATGTGCAATTACGAGATGTGATAATAATATAATTGAGCAAAGATGACTAGAGTTGGACCTAAGAGAAAATGTTTGGAAGACGTTAAGAAGAATATGATAGTGGTTAACTTAAGGAGGAAATAGCCCTAAATAAATGTAAGAATAACGTTCATGTAATCGATAACCAAAAATTTTGGATAAAGGATTTGTGGTTGTTGTTTACTGTATTTTATGTTGTGTAGTCATTTACCAACTCCATGGACTGTTTACAGCAGTCTTAATGCTGAGATTCAACAACTATTTTGTATCTCTAGAGTGTGTCAGTTTATGTTCCTACCTATTATCTGGATATATCAAGAGAGATGTATGGTCTAATGAGGCTACGATGAAATATTTACTCATGGGTGGGGCAAGTGTTACATTTATCTAAGAATTACAGGGAAGTATGTATAAAGTAAAATAGCACCATGTGCATGGAAAATGTTTTTTTAGAACAGAAGGAATTTACATGTTGATTGCCTTGGTGCCCAAGCATGATAGTGAGGCTTTTATAGTAGCCTAGTAGGCCATTCAGAGATCTGGAAGTAGTTTGCAACTCGAGATCCAAGATTAATAAGGCTTGTGCATGTTGAAAGTCAAAGGGTTTAGATGAGCCATACCTGTTTTTTTTCTTGGATCAAACCTGAAGGGATGGCTTGAGCTATGTCCCAGAGCCTCAGGCTTCCAATATATGCAATAGCATCTAGTGGTGGCGGCTAGAGAAGTTTGGGTTTTCTTGCTCATCTGTAAAGATATCTGTATAAGCTAGTAATATGGAGACATGGTGAATCTGCTGTCTAATGTGAAAGGTACTACGTATGTGAGACAGACTAAATTCGATTGATTTTCCCATTTATTTTGATTGCTTCAGTCTATGACGATTTCTTCAATTGTTCAATTAAATTATTCACTGATGTACTCTTTCCTCATATTCACTGATATTGTACTATTTTCTCAAGTGGATCTTTCCTTTTGAAGTTAAAAAAAAAGGATAATGTCATTATATTCATACTGTGATAGCAGATGGTATATTGAGCATTAATTGTAATTTGAAATAATCTGAAAAATTAGATTATTGTTGCAGTCCATACCGAGACGGCATTACTGCACTAGCATTTTTTTCCCTCTGATTCTTGGAGCCCCTCATCAACCTTTTCTCATTCTTTTATCATTATACTTCAATTGTGCTTATATCTTTCATACTTTTTTTGCAGTGGACACCACCTAATGTTAGCGTACCATTGTTGAATTTGGTTGATAAAATGTTCCAGCTTAATCGGAGAGGTTGGCTAAGGTACTTGTTTTACTTTTTTTCCACCGATATTCAGTTAGATGGTTTCCCCATGAATTTTTTGTTAAGGTTTAAGAGTTGAGAGGGAGAGGGAGAGGGAATTGGGAATTGGTTATCTTTTAAATCTTGAAATTATCTACGATGAAAATGATCATTCTGACTTTAAGAGGTTGCTGTTCATAATAACTTCTCACTGATTTTGTATGCCTTGATTAATCCATGGTTTGTCTGCAGTATCTTTGGTGCCAATCATCTTAAATTAATGACAAATTAGAGAGGTGACTCTTTTGTTTACATTGCATTTAACATTACTGGCTTAGAGCCCAAAGTTTCATGTAACCTTGGTTTGCTAGGCACATTAAGCATTCTATAATGCAGCAATATTGACTAGGTGACGGGTCTAGGTCTTTGTCAATACAAGTTCTAGAATAATAGACATTAATCTTGCTTGAAACAGGTTTTCAGAACCAATGCATGAAGTATAAAACCCTAAAATATCATACACTAATTTAGAAAATGCAGAGAATATTTGTTTTTACCCTCACACTATCAGTTTAAAGATTTGCAGAATGGTGGATGCGTGAAAAGACTTGTTATTTGTCATTAATTTAAGATGATCGGTACCCAAGATATTGAGGACTAACCATGGATTAATCAAGACATTCGCAGTGAGAGAAGTTATTCTGGACAACCCTTTGTAAGTCAGAATAATCTTTGTTATCCTCAAGAACTAAAAGAAATTCACATGGAAAGTGTGTCACTACAGTCATCTCTATATCTGAACAACTAATGCAGAATAGAACTTCATCAAAAAATAATATAGAATAGAATAGATCTAGTTTCTTTTATCATGATTCACTGTAAGAAACCCAAGTTATGTGTGATGGTTAGCATCAAGATAGGTAATTCTCTTAAAATTCTACATTTTGCAGAAGACAAGTGTTTTGGATATCAAAACAGATTTTGCAACTAATGATGGAAGATGCAATTGATGACTGGATACTGAGGCAGATTCATTTGCTTCGAAACGATGAAGTTATTGCTCATGGAATCCGTTGGGTTTACAATGTAAGAAGAGAAATTCTTATCCTTCAATTTTTGCTTTGTGTTCATACTGCAGTGACCCCAGCTACGGTTAGATTTTTATACCTACCTGTTGGAATTTATGTCCGAAAACAGCTGCATGTTACTGTTTTCTTGCTGGTTTTCTACTCTTAAGTAATGTGCCCTTTTTGGATAAACTTTCTCACTGCATGATAAATCTGTCTTTAGTGAAATAATAACCTTTGTTCATATTTACTATACCTTAGAACTAGTTAAGAGGCAGCATTGTACCTAGATAATTCTTCATCCTATGCAATTTATGCAAATCATGTTGTATCCCTAATAAAAACTTGGGTTTCTTATACATTATTTAATCCCATGGAAACCAAGCTGTTTCTCTGAGAAAAAGTCGTGTTTTTTGTATATTATTTAACCTGTGTATTTTTCTACATCCATAATCCTATTAGCTAATATTCATACTTCTATCTCATGGTGACCAGGTTCTCTGGCCTAACGGTACATTCTTTCTTAAGTTGAGAAACATGCCAGCTGAAAATGCGGGTTGGACATCTGGTGATGAATATGTTACCCCAAGCTCCTTTCAGCTTCAGCTTGAGGCGGCACGGAGAGCAAGTGATGTCAAGAAAATGATCCTCGGTGAGACATTTTCCTTCACAGATCACAATCTTTCATTGCACATATGTTTTTTGTGCTGTTTTAAACCCAAAATGTGACTTTCTTGCTTGATGAGAATGTATGAGTAATTGATCTTATCTTTTCTTTCTTTCTGCACAACCCTCACGTTATATTATATTTGAAAATTTCTCCCTTTCCTTTGGAAACTTAATTTTCATGAACATTACAACATTGCTTATGCTAACTAGGACTCTATTTAATTTGAAGACGTGCATACTTTTTCTGGCCACAACAATTTTATTGTTGAGTGGTTGGGGCTTGTGATGGCATCCTAACCCATGAGTCTAACCTTTTGTGCAATGATATCCTAATTTCGGGCCAATTATTTGTTTAATGTGAGCCCTCTGTTTTAGAGTTGGGCCTAAGCCATGTTTTAATAACCAGTCGATTGTTGACATCTTTCACTAATGAGCAAAAAGGGAGCATATATTTAGTAACTTTTGAAATCTTCATAACCATAATTAAAAGTCAACAGAGAGGCTGAGATTCTTCAACAGAAGTGAGTACGATCTTGATTTCTAATCATAACTCTTCCACATTAATCATTGTTTGCGAGAGCTAACAACTGGAGTTACTCTTGGCAGGTGGAGCTCCAACTACTTTAGTTAGCCTAATTGGGAGTAGCCAGTATCGCAAAAGCGCAAAAGACATCTATTACTTCCTCCAGGTAAAAGCTGAAAATTATGAAAAGTATTAGTTTTGTTCTTTCCTTTGATATTTTGATTTTTTTTGAGTTAATGCTGTTCTACTGTGTCTGCAGTCAACCATTTGTATTAAACAGCTTGCATATAGTACGTTAGAACTGTTGGTCATATATGTATTCCCGGAGCTCCGAGACATAGTTCAAGATATACATGAGAAGGCTCGTAAACAATCAGTTCACGGAAAATAACCTGAGCTTTTGTAGATTCCTCTTGTCGAGGACAGTGTTCGAGGGAGGGAAAAATCCCTCCTGGCAATCGACGTAAAACTCAAGAATTTCTCATGAACCGCATTTACCTTTTGCTTGGGGAAACTAGTTTTCCCGATCGCTATGCTAAGGTCTTCTGGAGTTGGAAAGGAAGAAAGGGGGGAATAGATAAAGGGAAGAAGCGGTATATTTCTTCATTAATTTTGTACAGCTCTTGTACATTGAATATGTTGTACATGTTTGTACACCAAAAGTATGGGACTCGTGACTTAGAGAAACCAATTTGTAGAGTAAAAAATTCTAGTTAATCCTCTTTTACTGGAGAGCCTTTGTGGGTATTAGTTGATCATATGATTCTTTGGTTTGTACATGTCGTATTTGATAGTGCTTTAGCTCTCAACATTTACCGGAGAGCGTTTCCTTTTCGGGCCATTCGCTTTTTTGTTTGAAAAATGTTGTTTCTGGTCCAAGTTGAATTAATTTTTTCTCTCAATTACTGTACGTCTGCAAGTGCTTTTATTATACTGTTTTTCATTAAATCTTTTTACAAATTGTTTAGTTGGAGCATGGTTTGGCCTCCATTTCTTTGAGAAGTAAACAAGTGCAGATGAGCCTACTTCTTTAAAGGGTTATTTGCGTGTGCAGTATTTAAATCATGGGTATTTGCAAAACTATCCTTCATATTTTAGTATTTGCAGAATTACCTCTCAAATCACCAACTTTGGCAAAAAAAAAAGCCCTTAGAATCAACAAATTATTAACTTGATGAGTATAATTTTAATTATTTTGTTGATAATTTGTACATTGCAGTTGCAAATTGGCCTATTAAAGTTAATGATTGATAGATCTGGGAGCAATTTTTTTTCTTTTCAAAATTGATGATTTAAGGGGTAGTTTTGTAAATCTTAAGATTTGGATTCTACGGTAGCTTTGCAAGTAGGCATGAAGTAAGGGGTGCATATGCAAATGACCCTTTTTAAAATAATGTACAAGTTGTTATTGGTTTGTGATGTCTCGTAATTAGTAAATCAAAGTCAATTTTTGCTTCTGGCATTAATCCATTCGTGTAACGCGCGTTAACCAAATACGCATGCAATTGAAGGAAATAATTATGCTGAAACAGATTCCACGTCACAGTCTTAGAGACAAAACAAGTTTGATTTTTGAATTGAGGCCCTATGATTAATACGAATAATTAGTTTTCGGCACTTCTTTAGCTGTGTATTTGACTCGAATAATGCATCTGCTGAAGTGGTTTAGATATTCTATGGGTTTGTGGGGGAATCACGTTCTGTTTACTCTCTTGTTTCTTTTCCCCCCAACCTTTCTTTTAGTTATAATAATAATTATTATTATTATTTTCATGCTTTAACACCAAACAAACATTTTGTATTCACAGACCTCATCAATGACTTAATGCCTCCTTTAACCTTCCTTTTTAATTTTCTAATTTAAAGATCCATCACCAATTAATGCTTTCAGACGCATGTTGAATGAAGACTGTAGGCATATAGGTATGAAATGCGTGACATTGAATTATATGGTGCCTAATTACATATTAGCTGGATTAATTTTCTGAGGATATGGTTGTTGGATAAATTGGCCAATGCATGTCCAGGTTCATTGCATTCTAGTCTCGCCCGTGGCGTCTAAAATTTTCTTCTTCCCATCCATGATGCCGGTGATGCTGCCAACTCCATACCAATGTATACAGTATATCCGGCCCACACGTAACCCAAAGTGGTAGTGTCAAATCGTGCCGATCGAGTTTTCAAACATTTTCGATGTTGAGTTTATCCATGTCAAATAGGAACTCTGTGTATAGAACTTCAAATTTCTCATGTCGATTTCACGTATGCTAAATATGCACAGGGGTCTGTTTGGTAGTCTTTGAAAACTAGTCGGAATTGATTCCTGCCCAGTTTCTGGTTCTCTTTTGATCCATGGAAGACTGTTTTTTTTAAAAAAAAAGACAATCTTAAAGGAGCCCAGTTTTGAGACAATTGGTTACCTTTTGATCTATGAACGGATGATTTAAAAAAGAACCAGTTCTATTTTTTCCGGCGTTGGCCCACTTTTTTCGGAAACAAAATTCTCCTTAATATAGGACCAACATCAATCCCAGTCCCATTTTAGGTGGTTGCCAACAAGCGCCCTAAATTCAGTAAGAATCAGTATTGCAATTGATGTATGAAAAATTGACCCATTGTCGGTTGAATGTGCAGGTGAGATGAATGCGATATGGTTATATGGATCATCGAAATATGTTTTAGTGGCTTTTTGGTTGAGCGGAAATCGAATTACGGAAATAATTATTGCACCCGTATTTCTATTTCTAATGTTTAGTTTGTCATATAATTATCAGTAAAGGCAAGTGTAAGTTACAAATTGTTTTTAAAAAAATTTGCAGCCATTCTTGCATCCAATTTAGTTGCGGTAAGCATTGAATTTGCGATGGAAATACATCCTCACAGAATAAAATTTCAGTTATCCAAACAATAGATTTGAAGTAAATTATCTGCGAAAAATTTGACATAAAACTCTCTAGAACTAGAATAACTTCTGAAATAATCATCCAATAAGGTCAAAATAACATTATTTCTCTCCTTCACATGATAAGGTTCATGCATGGGCACCTACACGGCCCGCACGCTGTGAAAGCACCACACAGGCCGCAACTTTTGACTCACGCCCGAACATTTACATCACATGTTTTAATCCCAGCCGTCCACTGATTTGATCTAAGATCGGTCTTTAAATATACACAAAAGGCCTAGAGGATTAATTTCGTCACGTGGCTTAATTAAAGCTAGCAAGCGAGTGTGTTAGAGATTAGGTTGAAAGGTCAGAATAAAGCTGTCGGTATAGTTCTAAAAGGTCAGCGGGGGAAACTTTTGGTTGACGTTTGACAAAATTTGGGTCTGAAGAAATATAACAGTAAACTAAGGGGTAAAGTTGTCAAATTTGCAGAAATTCCATTTTCAAATATATGTTAGAATTTTTTTTTTTTTGGGTACATACTATTTGGAAGATAATTCTAGTTATGAGTGGACAAATTATATAGAGCAAGATTGCAGATTAAAATTTATAAAGATCATATCACTATGTTTTATATAATTGTACTAATATTAGGATGTTTCTCATTATTTTTCCCATTATATATCTTAGATTCTTAGTGATAGCAACAATATTTCACTTTAGTTTTTTTTAAGGTGACTTGTGGGCTCGAATACAATATTTCAGTCACATATATAAAACTTGTTTTGTGATTCTTGAAGACCGCTAACAATCCACGTGAAAATAGAAATATTTATATCGAACATTATCAAGAAGAAAGATTTTTCTTTTTCTATTAAAAAATTAGTCTAATATATAATATATGAAATCTTCCTAGTTTCATCTCTTCTCTCAATATTATCAAGCCACGTCATAACATTTACACATGAAGAATTAGTAACATGATTTTCTTGCTTCCTCATGGCATTTATTTTTGTTTGTCAACATAGTTCAAATTTAAAGAGGTATCTTACTCATTTATAACTTTCACATGATAAGTCCAACTTGTGACACCTTCTCCATTGAAATGTTCCAAATTTTTTCGCTGCGCTAGCTTTTATATTTTACCATGACATGACATGATCACTATCACAAACTAGTCTCATCCGGCAAAATTTAAGGCCAATAAAAAAAATAAAAAAAATTAAAAAGGGACAGCCTAAAAACCTCTCTCTCCTAACATTTAAAATTCCCCAAAAGACCCCCGCGTGGACTTTTTCGGCCGTTTGACTCCCTCCAAACTTTTCTCCTCTCCTCCTTCCCTCGTATAAATCCCCTCTCTCTCTTCATTCAACCCTCATCACAAAATCATCATAATAAATCCCTCTCTCTTCTCTTCATCTTCAACCTTCAAGCTCTAATCACAAACTAAACACAACTAGCCAGTTTCTCAAAATGGAAGGATCAGTTGAAGTCCCCTCGTTCTTCCTCTGCCCGATCTCCCTCCAAATCATGAGGGATCCCGTCACCCTCTCCACCGGCGTCACCTACGACCGCCAAAACATCGAGCGCTGGGTCTTCACCCTAAAGCACGACACGTGCCCCCTCACCAAGCAGCCCCTCGACTCCGACCTCATCACCCCCAACGTCACCCTCCGCCGCCTCATCCAGGCCTGGTGCGCCCTCAACTCCTCCTCCTCCGAAGGCATCGAGCGCTTCCCCACCCCTCGCCCTCCCGTCACCCGGGCCCACATCGCCGATCTCATCGAGGACGCCGCGTCGAGCTCCGACCACCAGTCCCTCCTGCAGTCTCTGAGGAAGATGAAAGGGATCGTTTCGGAGAGCGACAGGAACAGGCAGATCGTCGGGTCATCTGGCGCCGTCGAGTTCCTCGCGTCGGTCATCGAAAAGAATCGAGAATCGCCTCTCATTCTGGAAGAGGCGCTCAGCATTCTGTACTCCCTGCACATATCGGAAACTGGACTGATCGAGCTCTTAGAGAAGAGGCAGGACTTCGTCGACGCAATATTGACGTCGATCCTGCAGCAGTCTAACTACCAATGCCGAGCTTACTCGACCCTCCTCTTAAAACTGACCGTGTCGGTTCTCCCCTCACCGAAGCTAATGAGCCTGAAACAAGACTTTTTCGTCGAGGTCGTCAGGGTGCTGAAAGACCGAATCTCATACCAGTCGACGAAAGCAGCGCTACAAATCCTCGCTACAGCGAGCCATTTCGGCCGCAACAAGGTCAAGACAGTAGCAGCCGGAGGAGTTGCGGTCTTAATCGAGCTCTTGCTCGACGAAACCGAGAAGAGAGGAGTCGAGATGATGCTCGCTGTGTTATCTCGTCTCGCCGAATGCGCAGAAGGGCGAGCGGAGATCGTTGGCCACGCGGCGGGGATCGCGGTGGTGGCGAGGAAACTGGTTAGGGTTTCGGTGGCGGCGAGCGAGAGGGCGGTGAGAGTGGTGTACTGGATCGCAAAGTGCTCGCCGACGGCGGCGGTGCTGAAGGAGATGACGGAGGTCGGGGTCGTGTCGAAGCTGTGCTTGCTGGTGCAGGTGGAATGTGGGTTGAAGACCAAGGAGAGGGTGAAGGAGATGCTGAGGATGCATGCTAGGGTTTGGAGGAATTCTCCCTGTGTTTCTCCACAGCTTCAGAGCTCTTATCCTGATTAGTTCTTCATCAGTTTGATATGATTTTGATTAATTACATTCTTTCATTCATTTTGTATGGCAAGAGGTTTTCTGCCTAAGACTAGTACTAATTATTGGGACTTTTTCTCCCCCAAAATTTAGTTGATTTTAATTGTACAATTGCAAAAATTATGGATAGATATCAATCTAAATTATATTGATTAGTTACAGTTCTTATTGTTTTTATATGCATGGCATGAAGTTCTTTCTCCAAGACATAAAGAGCACTAATTAATAGATCGATTGATTTTTTTTTCCTTTCCCATTTTCTACTTGTGTTACCTTTCTCTAATTTTAAGATTTATAGTTATAACTGAGTTGGATACAATGTAAAGTGAGATAAGGCTATATTTCATATTCTTGATAGCTAGTGTAGCCATAAAAACATAATCGACCAAATCCTAATCCAAATCCAAATTAGTATTAATTCATGCTAAGTATTTTTCACTTTAAAATGGTGATTCAGTCCTATTTTGTTAATCATTTTTATTATAAGACATCAAAATAATAAATTGCTATAAAAAAAAAATACTTCATGCTTTTGTACTTCATATGATTCGAAGTCTGAATAAAATTATCTTCTTCTAATATACACAAGAAATATTTTTCACCAGCTATATATGAACCAACAGTTGTATGTAAATTATATCACAAAGTATTTCAACATATAACGTGATATTCCAACTATAATAAGCTCTCATATGACAAAACGTATGTAATTCCAAGATTCGGCTGGTTTTGATCTTGAGCTAGAGAAAATACTACAAATTTCCCATTGAAGAATTTGAAGCATAGTAGGAAATGTTGAAAATATTTGGTACATATTCCATGCCTTCAAATCTACATATCTACATTGGGTTAGGTTTCTCGAGTTTCAAACTTTGTCGAACGAAATGTGATTTTCACCATGGTTAATTAAAGGGTAAATGGCACTTAAATACCCTATTGTTTCACTAACTTTACACTTAAATACTCTAAGTTGTAAAAAGTAGCACAAAAATACCCTAAGTTGTCCACCGTTAGAATCATGTTAACACCATTAAAAACTATCTATTTTGACAAAAATAACCTCCATTAAAATGGTGATAATAAATTGAAAGGATAGGTAAAATTGTAATTAAAGCAACAAATAGGGTCAAGTGCTAAGCACATGAGAATATTCCTTAGAATATTCTAACATCCAACTAACAGAAGGTAGCAATGTGTTACATTTGAACAACTTAGGTATTTTTGTACTGCTTTTGAACTATTTAAGGTATTTTTATGCTACTTTTTACAACTCAAGGTATTTATGTGTAAAGTTAGTGAAACAATAGGATATTTAAGTGCCATTTAGCCTTAATTAAAATAGAATTATTGCTTGGTAGATAAGCAGTAGGCTATTAATACTTTAGTTTTTTTTTTTTAAAGTTATGTGGACTTTTGACATCAAACCACGTGCTTATGATGTTGAAAATTTAAAACATCGTATGAGTTCTTTATACGCGCCAATTTCTTCACCAAGTATTCCCTGCACCTTCCTAACTGGCAGCCATACACGTCTAAATTTTAAGATTAGTGATAACTGTATTATAAAACCTATATTTATTTTTACAACCACAAACAAAAAAGTAAGGTCTATGGTGACTCACAATTTTTCTTGATAATTTTCAAGAAATGACTCCACGCATTTGTTAATGGTAATACAATAGTAGGATAAAGGTTGTAGTGCAATTATCATTTTCCAAATTTTAATTACTAACTAACAACTTATGCTAGTTGGATCAAATAGTTTTGTATTTGTTGATGCAAGAAAAAAAAATCTGACATATCGAGTCCGCCCGCGAGATTAAATTTGATGTTGAGGGTATTGTGATCGTCCTAGAAAGCTGGGGTTGATCTATTCTGAAATAGTTTGAGATAAAGTGCTAGATGGATGATAGTAGGCTTTCCACAAACATCCGTTCAGTTCCTAAGTAAGACTATTGATGATTAAAGTCAAAGCAGTAGGTAAGTAGGTTAGGATTTTGAGTAGGGTTCATAGATAGAAGGTCAGCGGTGTCGAAACTAGCAAAGAATGAAGTTCTCCTTTTATCTAAAATAAGGTGACATATTTATAGGGATTTGTCTGGGCAAATCGGCCGGTACATGTGACATCATCCTATTGGCCAAGGTAGTTATGACAGTTACTTGCCAGGCAAGTAAGTCCACATGTCATGACCTCATTGGCAGGGGAAAGTTCCTCCGATGTGTGTTAAGATCAGGACTGTTATAGAAGTTGCCTATCAAAGAGGTTGGTTATCGATTGACATCTCATAACATGGTATATTGAAGATCTGATATGGTTGGAATCAATCGTCTCCAATCAGGCAAAGTGCCATAAAACTGGGCCGGGCTGGAGAGAGACATGGCATCCAAAACTGAGGTGAGTCCGGTCATCATGGGTCATCGTTGCCTATCTGGGCATGTTGGTCAAACCTAAGAGCCATGATCTAGGTTAAGAGTAAGCTAAGTGTAAACGTCCTATACTTTTAGGTTAAGCAGGTTGCCTGATGACTGAGTTGTTTTGCTGATGTGACATAGTCTGGTTAATCCAAATGTAAACTCTAAGTTATATGCATAACAATATTCAACCTTTTTGATCAATTTATATGGTGTTAATAAAATTAATATGTAGGTATTAATTTATAAAATTCATTCTATATTGCTATCATAGTAATGTCAGTGAATCCCATTCACTTTTATTTGAAAATCATAATCATCTAGTAAATTATAAAATAATCTGTAATTAGAAGGAAAGTACTGAAATAAATAAATCTAAGGTATTCTTGAGCTGTAGACAACTGTTATTATTGTCAATGTACAAGACTGTCTCCAGAACACGAGGACTAAGATATTGTCTCTTTCACATTGTCTCCCCTGGAAAGGATCCTTAATGAGGTTACAGATATCAAAGTTCCATGTTATAATTTTGTTTTATATAATGAACATGTTATAAGTAGATCACCAGTAATTTTGTCTTATACTACAAAGATTCTCATCAATCATGTTCTATATCTAAGTTTAACTAATTCAAGTCAATAGATAATTTCATAGCTGTAATTTTTAATCTAAATTAATCACTCTCTTCAACATGGCTAAGGAGTAAGGAGTTCACAACTTCTACCATTTGTGGCGAAACCTGTTTCTGGCCCAAGTCCGCAATCATGGATATAAAAACATTTGCGACAAATATCCGTGGTTTCTTTCCTCATTTGCAGACTAATTAGAACATAGTCTATGACTTGGTCTATAGTCTATGACTTGGTCTATACAAACAATCATGAATAAAACATATGGCTACCGTAACACAAATTTACATCTTTCATGGACCGTGGGCTCCATCATTTGGCCTTATTAATAAGACATTCTAATGGGCTAATGAAATCTGAGCTTTTCTACATCTTCAAGTTTCACATTGGACTTCTCTTTTTTCCTTCGGTCACAGTCTACATGACTTTGATACTTGTAATAAAGTAACTGCATTTTTAAAAAAAAAACTTATGGGTTTAAATGAAAGTTAAAAATTAAAAATTGACCTGAAAAGCTTAAAAAGAAAAGATCAAATTTTGATTGAAGAGACATAAGTTGAATCAAACCATTTGATGGACTTGAGTCTCAGATGAATTATTTGGTCAAATGCCATAATGCCGTGTGGTGGCACGTCGGTCCTCATATCCATTCATAAGCTGCCACGTAGGCACTGAGTAAGCAAGTCAAACCTCATGGTGGATAACAATGGATGGACTCTTCAACGTGAAGGAAGGGTACAAAGCTTTTTGATAATCGATTAAAAGCCAATAAATTAAATCCACACGTTCTTAACGTATCGCACATCCCCATGAGACCAAGATTTTGGTTGGCTCTCTATTTTAATTATCCAAGAATTTGAGTGATACTATGTTAGTGACCTTAGTTTCAAAATGCATATATATTAGTATATATAGGCTATAATAGCCTACGGTACAAAGAAAAGAAAGATTGTGGAACCAAAATGTAACATAGGCTTATAAGAAATAAACTAGAAATGTCTTTGAAAACTTTCTCATTAATTCTAAACATAAAAAACTTTGATAAGCAGAATATCAACCTTTTTAGTTTTCTCATTATTATTTTAAAAAAGCTAAAATTCGTTTGGTGTTTAAACTATGTGGTTATTTTGTACTTTCAGTCCTATAGACAGAAATCTCATCATATTTATATTTTTGTCTATTATGATTATATCCAAAACAGAGAAAATAAAGATGTCGGAGGGAGATAAGATATTAGGGCTTAGTGAAATAATGACTTGCTTATACTCTAAGAACATAGGCAATTGCATTGCTTGTCGAACCTCGTTACTTTCCGATAATTTTGTTGTTGTTCTCTTTTCCTGTTATTTCTTTTGTCAATATGTATTATTATCGCAAAAGAACAGATATGAATGCCCTTGAATTAGATAGAAAGTAAAAGAAAATATTAATTGACCCGGGACTCAAAATAAAAGTTTAGACGGTTTTAAAATGCAGCTAACCAATGATCTGGACGTATGAAACACCTATTATGAATCTTAGTCTTATCGATGATGATCCTTGCATCTATTATGAATTAATATTTTATTGAATAAGAAATATATATTGGAAAACATTGATAGTGATAAAATGTTGAAATGTAAATTTTTCTAAAACTAAAGAAAGGTCAACGTTGCGCAGCCAACGTGGACCTGTAGACTAATTATTTGTAGATCTTAAATCTTACACATTACCCAATTCAGCAACCATGAATTTGCCACGACTCGAGCATCCCTTTCTCTAAAGTTTGTTACCCTTAATTAATAAATCAATAAATCTTCTAATAATAATATATGAATATATACGAAGATTGTAAGAAGCATGAAGATCAAAGCTAGCCAGCAATGCCACAACTATTACATAAATTATGTGTTAAAATGCTGAATATTTCTAGCAAGTCGATCAAGCTACTAGCTAGAATTAAAATATGAATATTCATATGACATGCAATTGGCAATAAGACAGAAGAGATGACACATTACATGGATGATGGATATCCTAGTCAAGTCAATTTTGTAGAGCATGTTGTAATTTGATATATAATTAATTAATTGATATATTTGGTAGGATAAAGTTTTAAGCAAGTAAAATCTGGCATCAGTGGAAAGATCAAATTGGCAGCTGTTGTACTTATGAAATGGTAGACTTACTCAAATTTGACTATGTGAATCCCAATCCAATTAACAAGTTAACTCTACACTAATTTAATAAATAATTTATGTGTTTGCATTAATAAATATATAGTTTTCTTGCCTTATTATGGTTTATGTGGATGCCTATGGAGGAAAGCTCTAAAACGATAACTTTCTTCCCCAGAAGATTTCCCTTAAAGGAGATAGGGGGAAAACTATTTGTCTAAAATTAACAGGCTACATATATCCTCTCCATTAGGAAAAAAAGTAGTGGACAAACTACTACATTATTAGAATGTTGATTGTCTAATTGATGGTTATGATTTGTTTTTTAGTGCAAATTAGATATGAGTGCAGTACATAGAGTGTAGTGAGTGTTAAATTTAGAATGAATTTTAATCACTCACAAAACAATCAACAGTTAGTGTAAAAAGTAGTGTTCTTTTCACTACTTTTTTATAGTGGAGTGAATCATATATATATA
>JBAKGM010000412.1:1102233-1160403 GCA_037177215.1 Asparagus racemosus | reverse complement strand
AAGGGAAAAAACCCTAATACCAGGACCCCCCCCCCCCCCCCCCAAAAAAAAAAAAAACCCCCAAAAAAAGGAAAAACTTTGGACGATTATTAGATAACCTTATGAAACTTTCAAAATATCATAAAAACTCATTTAAGCTTAGGGGTTGTCAAAAAACCCCATTTAGCTTTAAGATTTTATTAGTTAAAATATTAAAGCGAAAGGAGTTTTTTTTGATATTCCCTAAGCTTTAGGGGGCTTCTTGATATTTAGAAAGTTATTGGGTTTTTTTTTTATGATAATTGACCAAAATTAAGAGAGGTTTTGTGATATTTAACCTTATAAAAATAAAGAAAACAACTTATATTATTGTACACAAAAGTTCATAGAATTCAACCCAGTCCATTATATAACAAAGGCCACCCCTAAACAGTATACCACGCTAACGGTCGAAAGGCTTCCCTGAATAATCTTTAATTTGTTATAATACAGAGTATGGGCCTGTGGCCCATGGACACAAAGTTAAGCCACATAGTAGCAAATAAAGCGAAGCGCCCAGGCAGTTCATTGTTCAGAATGAGCTCAACACCTCATGTTATCTATTATTAAAAACTTCCCTTTTATGTAAAAAAGCATCATTTAATAAATAACATAGCAATTTATCTTCGTACATATCAAAGTAGATAATATCTAAATAAAGGCACCGGGAACTTGTATAGATTTCACGTTGCTTGGAACTAACGCATTGTATATTTCTGTGTCCGTATTCCTTAAGGCCCATCTAGAGTGTGCCTTGAAAAAAGCAAACGGATGGCCCAGTTAAAAAAAGCAAAGGATAGCCCAGTTATAGGCTATACGGATTTAGGCCCGTAATGTTCCGTTTAAATTGCCCGGGCTAATGACAGGAAGTTGATCCTAAGGGACTGAATTTGACGTAGGCCCACGCGAAGCAACGTTAACGGGCAAAAATTTTGCTATATCATACCTTGGTTGAGGACTGGAATAAAATTTGTATGATTAAGCTTCTGTGGTCTATTCACATGAAATAAGACGTCCTTCTCAGATTTTATATTGGATCATGAAACTGTAACCAGGTTGAGGAGTGTCTTTTTCTAGGTTTTGATCCTTTTGTTGGAGGAGTTACTTGTAGTGCTTGGGTATGTCCTGCCCTTAATATGTACATAAATGTTCCATTGGTTAATGGAAAATTTCATTTACCAAAAAAATTTGATATATAATATAATATTGATGACAACTGATAAGCTAATCTTATCAGACCAGCCTACGCTGTACAGAACGATCTGAACTCAATCGGGAAGCAAGTATACAGTTTAGATCACATTTATTTCGTGAAGTTATCTGATAATAATTTAAATGATTGTGATTTATTCTAAATATGGCTACCAGCATATTCCTATAGACTGACCTTCTTCTTATGTTAAATCGTCCGCTAAATAAATAAATAGTTATGATGAAAAAAATGATATCTAATTTGTTTCGAACGGGATGCGATCCATAGGGATCAGTTAACACGAGTTCGATCATATTAGTCGGGTCAAAGATAGTTCCTGGTCCAAACGCGGTGTGCAGCCAGTAACATGCAAGCTACGCAACAAATTAAAGTTCCACGTATTTTGTCTGATATAATACGAAAATAATTAAACATGCAAGTACTGAACAAATAAATGAACGCGATGTACATGTAATCGATAAATTATACTGATATTCACAGAAAGTTCTATTGTTATAAATTGTTTTTTTAATATACAAATAATTAATTAATGTAGCTACCAACTATGTTGCATGCAAGTAGATGCATGCAGCCGCTGTGCAACTCGTGTACGTCAATACAGCGTTGAGCTTCATGTTTCCCACGTGGAGTGGGGAGTTCCGCTCGCGCAATTTCCTATCATCAAATTTTTTTTCCTCCTCCTGACTTAATTAAATTGTTTACCAACGACAGATAATTATAATTTATCTTTATTGAAAAATAGGAAAAAATATAATTCATAACATAAATGATAGTATTAGAATATGAAAAATAACGTCTAGCATCTTCAGAGTATTGGTGCAGTGGTAGAGTCTCTAAGATGATACCAGATTAATCCAGGTTTAAATTCCACTGGCCACCAATTTTAAAGCTGATTCAAAAAACCTGATCCTATCGTGTGAGTTAAAAAATAATTCTCAATCTTTACTATAACTTCAGAGTTTTGATCACAGTGCCAAAGACTTTTATCCTCGTTTAAAAGTTGAGCAATAATGTTTTGTTATGGAACAATCAGTTTTATCTGACAACACAAGCTATTAAGTATTGAACCCAACTAAAAGTAATTTAACATCAGTCCAACACATTATCCACTATCCTACTCATGCCAAAAGCTTTAACATCAACTTGATCTTGTTACCCATGAGCCAGTTCATGGTTCCACTAAAATTGGCACCAAACATGCAACCAAACCAACATATGACTAGGCTTAATTTCCTCTCTAGGGCTAAGTCTAGTTGTCACATTGCCCACATAACATCTAAGATAGGATATTGTTCTGATGCAAACAGCTAGGTTACCTAAGGCAAAGGACATTAATTCATGGATGAGAGTAAAGTTGAAAGAATATTGCAGAAACAATGAGAGATTGTGCAAAAAGCACTAGCCTTATCTTATCCACAAGAGTGAGTCACTTGCTAGCTCTCCGCCTTATAATTACTGGCAATATTTGTTCCTTGTCGCATGATCCTATATGATTCCTGTAACTGATTTGGATTAAGAGATGATTTGAGAGATATTTTTAGCATGTATTTTAGTTGATCGGATGATATACAAGAATATGTGAATATATTCTCGTGAATGATATATATGAGCTCCAATCCACAGATCGATCAGCTGGTTCTGATTCTTATTAAACTTGTACGTAATGTGATAGACAAATCTAAACTCAATGAATCACTTTCTAATATATGCTTTATTTTTGTCGAAACTTATCAGGTGCAATGCACGATCCTCATCCTGTCCTCCATTTTCCCATCAATTTCTTAGATTGCTCACTGACAAAGAACGATTCGAAACCTATGTTAGTACTCCTCATCAGAGATTTTCCATAAAAATTAATTTCATCCCTTTCATAAAAAAAATCATGTACAATTTGTGTTATTAATGACTACTCTAAAGTATATTGATTATTAGACTACGTGCCTTAGCTTTGCAAGATTGTAGAATCTAGATCCTATCAGCAAATGACTGCAGATAAAGTTTTTTCCGGAACTGTTGATAGAGCGACAAGGCAAAATTCTCTAGACTTTTCATGCCAAACATTTGTGATCTTCTTCAATCACAATCAACTTCTTAACCAATTTGATTTTGAGCTACCTCCAATCTTTTATTATTAACCTCAAAGAGTCCTAACCATCCAATGGACAAATATTAAAATTTGTCACCAAAAAAAAAGGGAAAGTAACTCTACAAAAACATACTTTATTAGCACATGCGGATATTATTACACCTTTAATATAGACCCAAGCCAAAATATTCTACATAATGGAAACCCCTAAGAATGTGGCTTTGTTAGTGCCCATACCATTAAATCCCCTCCTTAAGCAAACTTTGACAATGAATCTTATTACCATTCCGTACATAATTGTCATTGGGATATAGTTAAAAGATTGTACTTTATGAGCAAAGTAACATGTGCATGCGTTTAGTTAGTTTTCCTAAGTGTTACTTTCATCATCTTCTTTTTTCCCTTCTTGTGTCATTATATCTTCGTATCAACTTCCTTCCAACAAAACATAAATATTTCATCTTCTCGTTGCTTTCAAATTTATCAACAAAAATCCTGGCGGCAGTTGACAATCAATAGTTTGTTGGAGAAAATGCAATCTCTTTATGAGACAAGACAAATTGAGATATTAATTTATAGAGGATTATTTGACTAACAATCTGTTGGTTAAATTAATTACCTTAAAAAAGTTAGTGTTGTTCGATATAATTAGCAACTAATTAAATCCTTTATTAACTTCAACACGGTTACAGATTGTGTACCTTAGTTTTGATCTACTGGTCTTAAGATTTTAATTTTAAAAACACATAAAATTTGTTATTTTAAACTTATGCCAACCATGATATTTGGTCATATCATTTTCATTAAACCAGTTCATAGCTGTGATCTTTTCATCATTGCATTTAGAGCATCAATCCAATTTGCACTTTTGCACTGCAACCATAAACTCTATACTAAACATCCTCTGCCCACCTTAATCAATCTGCTGTCAACAATTTCATTCTTAATTTTTTTTTATAATTAAGAATGTCAACATCTTTATTTGCATGCCTTCGCTAATGCGTTCATGCGTGCAAAGATGCAAAACTAAATCTTGTTCTTATATAATTAAACAACGCTAAACAACGCTGTTATCTCCCCCAACTAATTTTGTTTAATATTTTGAACTTTTTGTCTAAGTATCACTGTTAATCGCATTAACCGGGCACCAAAACACCAAAGAGAGTATAAATTTTATTAGAACAACAGCGCTATAAATAAGATAATCTAAATCACGATCATGTAATGAATAAAACAGATTGTAGATTTTAACTGTTATATATCTCTGTGTCTCTGTGGTTCACACCATCCTACTCATAGAGGAGATGTTCTAAAAGGGATTTATCCTTAGATTAACATATAACCAATTATATCTACTAATCTAACAATTCTTATTTATTGACATATCATTAATGCAATGGAGCAACATCATTCATTCCTTTTTAATCAAGTTTGGATTTCAATACTTATAACAGGTACCCTCATCTAGAGGGCACGTGCTACAATAAGGTCTCTTCGTGTAGGTGCCTCGCTGGTGTAAATTATTTGTTCAATTAGGAATCATGTGTCAAGAAAAATAAAATAAAATAAAATAAATCATCTAACTAGCTAGGAAGTAGGAAGCAGACGAGGACTTCAAAAGGAGCTTGGTTACAGTTCAAAGACTTTCTCTATATTTAATCTTAAATATGAAAGTGCATAGTCCAAATCGAGGACTTTGTATTTGGACCCACCCATATGAAACCAAAGCCAAAAACGTCATTTCTTTTTTCATTATAATATTCTCAAAAAAACCAATCTCTATTCTCTCTCATGCTCACCTTAGCCACCTACATAAGCTCCCTTCATTCTCCATTCCCCTCTATCCTCTCTTACGCTCACTTATATAAGCTCCCTTCATTCTCCTTTCCCCTAAACTCTATAGTGTACTTGAAAAAGATCAAACTATGGAGATTGCAAATGAGAGTAGCATTGGTACTAGTGAGAAGCGATCATTATGGTCATTGATTGCTTCCTCAATGGAGAAGCCTAAAAAAAAGGTGATCAATATATTTGAGAGGTTGAAGAAGATTGGCAAAGATGATCCTAGAAGAATATATCACTCTCTTAAAGTAGGGTTGTCTCTAACCCTAGTGTCTATCGTCTACTATGTCAATCCCTTGTTCAATGGCTTCGGTGCATCCGCGATGTGGGCTATCCTCACGGTGGTTGTTGTCATGGAATACACTGTTGGTACGTACTCCTAATCAACATATATATACTTTTAAATGGGAGGAGGAATACGAGTTAACACCTCATTTTATATGGGAAAACGAATACGAGATGAGCTATCAAGAACTGAACAAGTGGTACGAATCATTTTAATATTAGTCACACCGGAGCGTTCGCTGTTCTCATGTCTTATTCGCTCATTTTACTAAATGAGACATCGGGTCACATCTAGTGTACCCTTATTCTCATGTCTTATTCGCTCATTTTACCAAATGAGACATCAGGTCACATTAGCGTACCCTTATAATAAACTCTTATCACAAATTTACAAAGTTTTTTCTAGAGAAGAAAAATCACTCTTAAATTTTATATCAGATTAACCCGCTTTAATTTTCATCTAAGGCATCATTTCGCAAAACTAAGTTACTAAGAAATAAGACCAATTATGAGATTCATTTAGTTTGTCATATATTTTCATGCACTAAGAACCTATTTATGTGGCCAGGCGGAACCCTAGGAAAAGGCCTCAACCGAGCCTTCGCCACATTCCTCGCAGGCTCCCTCGGCCTCGCCGCCCACCACCTCGCCGGCCTCGCCGGAGAAAAATACGAGCCCGTCCTCCTCAGCCTCTTCGTCTTCCTCCTCGCCACCGCCGCCACCTTCTCAAGATTCATTCCTGAGATAAAAGCAAGATATGACTACGGCGTCACCATCTTCATCCTCACGTTCAGTTTGGTCACCGTGTCGAGTTATCGGGTGGAGGAGCTAGTGACTTTGGCTCAGCAGAGGCTGTCAACGGTGGCGATCGGAGTTGGGATTTGTTTGGTTACGACCGTGCTGGTGTTTCCGGTGTGGGCCGGAGAGGATCTCCACATGCTTATTACCGGAAATATAGAGAAGCTTGCTCGATTCTTAGAAGGTATATAATTAACTTATTAGGTCATTAATATGACCAAAATAGTGTATATAGAGTTATTATCTCATTTAGCAAAATGAGCTGTTAACTCTTAAAAATGATCTTTATCGTTGAATATATAGTTCATTTAGCAAAATGAGTTTTAGCAACTTATATCCATTTTTCTTATTATAATTTGAACCATATTTAGTAACAAAGTTGGCTAGTTTAATTGATTCACTACAGTAGATTCAAAAAGATTCCTTGGGCCAGTATTTATGTTTGGACTCGGATTTTATTGACCATAAAGAATGCAAATCATTAAAATGGCCTTGGTAGCTAGCCAAATATATGTAGTGTAGTTTCATTATATCAAGAGAGGAAGTATATATTTATTGATTTTCGAACATTAAAATTGTGCTTTTAGCTAGAGAGGGTGCAAAGAGTAACTTTTTACATGGGAAAAATATTTAACAACAAACATATTGTGTAATTTACAGGATTGGGGTCTGAGTACTTTGAGGAGAAGGCATGTGAAATTTTGGAGGGCAAATCTTTTCTCCGAGTTCACAAGAGTGTGCTCAACTCAAAAGCCTCAGAGGAATCTTTGGTAAGTAAATCCGAACAAACAAACGCAACACGCACGCAATTGTAAACTTTTTTCTTTTTAGCGAACGTAATCTTAAAGAAAAGTACGTGTATGTGCAAATAAAGTTTACATAATTAATGTCATAAGTTTGTGTATTTCACAGGCAAATTTTGCAAGATGGGAGCCTGGTCATGGAAATTTCAGCTTTCGGTACCCGTGGAGACAATACTTGAAAATTGGAGGTCTAAGTCGTCAATGTGCTTATTCCATTGAAGTTCTCACTAACTACATAATAACTGTTGATAGAGCTCCAAACTCAGAGTTCCACAAAAATATCCGATCCATTTGCTCCGAAATGAGCTCCGAATCCGCTAAGGCCTTAACGGATCTCGCATGCTCGATGCGAAACATGACGTCGCCCTCAGCCGCCACCCTACACTTGGCCAATGCGTTGGAGGCGGCCGGAAAACTGAAGACCGCCGTGCCGGAGGGCGGGGCCGTCCACTGTGACGTCATCCGGTCGGCGATCACTGCCTCTCTCTTAGCACAAGTCGTAAAATGTATACATCAGATAGCGGGTTCGGTTGATGAGCTCGCCCGGATTGCCCGATTCAAAAAACCTGAACCCGAATCCAAACCCGAATCTGAACCCGAACCCGAAATGAAAGTTAAATTGGAGGGTTCTCCACATGTAGTGATTGATGTGAAGTAGTGAATGCAGAGAGCTTAGTGTGGTCACTTGCTCTGTAACAAGGGATAAAATTATACAAAATAACTAAGTTGAACAATTTTGGGGGAGGGGGGGCGAAGCTTGTAATATTTTTGTAACTAGACAGCATCAATTCTTTTGTTAGTTTATGTGAACAAGAATGATATTGATATGGGGGAAAAAAAACTAACAAGAATGATATTGATATGAAAAACCTTAGTTTTTGCTATGTCGAAATTTGCAGGTCCAGATCCTTTACAATCTTAATTGTAGCAAATGCATACAATTAATTACGTGGGTTGCTGTTATTAGTTTGTTTTAGTGTGTCCCATAATTATAAGTTTTTATATATAATTTAGATAAATAATATAATTCATGGGGCCCACTGAGTGAAGAGATATTATTGTTGAACTATAGAGTTTCTTTACAACTAAGAGTGTAGGGGATCTCTAGGCGAAATTTGCGCGCATAATTCAATTTTTTTATGATGCATGAAGATGCTAATATAAGTTTACTGTTCATCAATGTATGTTTTTTTCTCATCTTCATCATGACAATTTCCTCCTAACTTGTCATATATTCACAAAGCAAATAGACTAAACATTTGAAAACCAATGTAAGGCCTAGGCTATAAGCTTTCCTCTTTTCGGCTTATAAGTTAAATAAGGGAAAGGTTTGGATTCAAAAAGGAGCACAAACTACCATGATGACAACCACAATCTTATTAGTCAAACTTGGTGCAACACTAAAATTTGTTAAAGATAAAAGAAAATTCTTTCCACTCAATATGTCACAACTTTAATCCAAAATTCTCTTGGATATTAACTAATTAATTACGCAGTCAAATGAGATAGGCTCCTATCCTTTTCAAGTTATTCCAAAAAAAGCTGTATCTTTGCTCCGTACTTTACCAACGCATTTCCTAAAGCCAAGGTACCAAATTTGTACAGGGCATTTGATAAGTGGAGTTGATGCCAACTTCAATTATCACAATGAATCTGGACAATACTCTGCTTTTGATTCTCTCTATTCTCAACCAGCCGTCAAACTTTACGAACCTTCATGAAGTCTAGTAGAATTGAAGGTGGGGTTATTAGCTGTTCCCCACAATAAGCAAATGGGATTATGAGACAAATATCAACCGATGGTTAGTTCTCTTTCTTGTTGATAAAAGTGAGAAATTATGATAGAGTAATGTAAAAGAAAGAGAGTGCTTTTGGAAAAAAGAGTGGCTGTGCTAATATTCTTCTTTTGCCCCTGCAATTTGCGTGATTCCGTAGAATATGCTTTGTAGCCTAATATTCTTCTTGATAAGTTAATTATGATCTAACGCTACTACTAATTAGCCATCATTATGGAGGAATGAAACTTTTGGACCTAATCTTTCTATGACTAAACTTAATCATGGCCGCCTAATTTCTAGATCTTCTTTGGTGAAGAATCCTATATAAAGCTCTTTACATATAATTATATGAGAAGGAAGGAAAAAATGACATGTGTCGCGTTAACAATTTTAAATCTATGCGATCCTTTCAAATGCAAGCATGTAAAATATTAGTGCAATTAGAATATTATATGAGTACAATCACCAGCTTTAAAATATGCATCAGAACACATGTTACACTTGCTCCGTGTATGATTTTCTACAGGTTATTTCCTCTCTCCGGTGCTCTTATCAAGGGCCACTAGTGATTTTATCATAAAAGCAAAGTTTTGCCTTGCACTTGATGGTCACACATCCACTAGGACACAAGTACAAATTCCAGCTTCATCTCATTATGAGAAACAGGGTACCCCCAAAATGTATGATGCTGGGAGCACTTTAATAAGGGGGACCAAAATATCCGCCATTGTCCACCTTAATATTAAAGCAACCCTAACAGAGAAACATCCAAGTTGTTGGTGTTCTCAGATACAAGCCACTCATTAACGTGAGATCTGCTACTATGTTAGAGAAGTAATCAAGATCAAAGAAATAATAATCATCCAGGAATTGATATGATCTGGGTGTTCAATAATATGCAAGGCTCAAACAGAAAATCCATGCTCTCATCATTAACCAGAACTAATCATGGCAGCAACAGAGCAAGTTGATACTGCACGCATTACGTGGCAAACTGGACACTAGAGGAAACATACCAACAGGATCAGGCGAAAGAATTGGAAACAGACATAAAAAATTAGGATATCACATGAAAGTATTTGTTACAGCATATCAAATATCATATGATGTTCTACATGGGATTAGCTTATAGATCCTATATACTTCAACCAAAAATTTGAGATTCTGAGAGCAGCACCAAAAGCAGAACTCTGCCGAAGCTGCTGCTAACTCCACATTATTTCATTGTACCATTAGAGCAAAAAGAATTATTGGTAACCAGCTGACCATAGTCTTTCACTTCACTCTTGTGCTTTGTCATGATTCAACATCGTCCATTTATCTTCATCTGTACTTACTTGTAAGCTGGAGTTATTTGCAAGGTTACCTTCAAAGACTTAATCCACAGGCTGTTGATGATTCAAATAATGAAGAAGCGTCGTGTGATTCCGAGATGTATTACATGATAACTTAACATATGAACAAAGGGACAGTTGCTGTTTTTTGATGCCTCTGACCAAGTCCACAGCCAGATTTGACGGCTTTCTCCGCAGATGAAAATGGAAGAGAATTACCGTAGAACAGTTGCACATTGTTATAGCTCTTTCAACTTTCATGGAATATAGTGCACCAATACAAATGGAATTTTCTCACCAACCATATATTGGATTTTGCACTTGAGGTGGCAAGAGATGCAAATCCTGACAGTGTTGCTTATCATAATACAATGTGTTGGGTATTGCCCCGGTAGACAACCTAAGGATCTCATTTCCTGTGAGAAAATTGTGAGCAAAAGCTAATCCTCCATCTACCACCTGAGTCAAACTAGGCATAGACTCTGACTTCCTAATCTCATCACTGCTGTGTGAGGATACATTTTTGCTGTTTTGAAGAGCTTTGTCAAGTTCAGAGTACTCAACAAATCTCTCGGTTGCAGCTTCCCATGAGAGGTTGTATCTTTGCTCAGGGGTGAGCGGTTGAGGTTCACTAGATAAGGCCTCTTTTACTCTTGCAACAAAGTCCTCTGGGGTTTTGTATGTCAAACAGTTAGGGAATGACCTAAAGAACTCATTTGATGGGTGATCTGCACATACAACAAACTTCCCCATGGCAAGTGCTTCAGCTGTTGCGGTACACAAGACATCGCTGATACTAGGATTAATAAATACTTTGTATCTGCAAAATCAGAAAGAGAACATTAGCATCGTCACACAAAAAGTTATTAGAGAAAAGAATATTAAAAAATATTAGGAATATTGTAGTACCCGTGGAGTGAATCATCTGCATGATCTCTTCCTTTGAGAAAGTTGAGATTCAGGTCTAATTTCTTTGCAGTTGATTGTACTTCTACTGAGTCTTCTCCATTTCCATACACATCCAGCTTGAAACCTTCTAGCTCATTTCTGTTCTTTGCCATTAAGTCTATCAATTCCCTATACCCTTTTGCCCACACCATCTTACCTAAAAAGTATGCACCTTTGGAGAACGCTTGCTGACCGCTCTCTTTTTCTGCTGCTATTTTCTCCCCAACCTTGAGGAATTTAGGATTCACACCATGAACATTGCAAATGACCGATCTGGGTAGGTCCTGTGTTGCTGCAGAAAGACGCAAAACCTGCACGAGATTCAGCTAACTAGTTAAAGACGTCAGATTGATGGAGATGACTAAGAGCATGTTTGGCAACTTCGGGTTATAATCCAATTAGATTACAATCCACAAAAAGATTATAGTCCAAGTGGATTACAATCCAGAGTGTTTGATAAATTTAGCGGATTATAATCTATTTTCAGTGGTAGAGTGTTTGGCAAATGTGTGGATCATAATCCATCACTGTTGTCAAATTGCCCAAAAAAGACGCGGCTCTAAATTTAAATTTAATGGGTTAGAGAGATTGGGCTGGGACTTTTGTGAAATGATAAGGGGTACCTACGTCTTTTACATAGTCAAACCTTGTGGCTTATAATTCACCTAAAAATATGCCGGAGTACCACAGTTTATTTTTTTAGTAGTTTATAAGCCAAAACAAACCACTTGTCAAACATTTCAAAATAACTAATAGTCCACTTATGTGCTTATATTATGTGCTTATAGCCTTATAACCCACTTTGACCATTTGCCAAACATGCTCTAAGAAAGAAGACCGGAAAAAAAAGACAAATGTTGCACCTAAATGGAACAAAGTTAACCAGTTGACGTGGTGATCAGAATCAGATATTGGGTTCACTTAATTTGTCGCTAATCTAATTGCCTGATTAAATAAATATAGTCGTGTACGAGCTTGATATGATACCTTATTGCAATATGCTCTGATGACCCAGTTATTTATATGTTTAACAAAGAAAGCTTGGATGGCCCCATTCTTCTCCCTCTTGATGTACTCCAAGTAATTTGTGTGAACAACACCAACAACATGGTTGAATTTATCAGTCCAACGCTTCCCATGATGGTACCAGTTCAAGTGCTCAGGCTCTTCCAATATAGCAATATCAGCCTCCTTTGAGGAAATAAATTGTGAAGTATCACCAGCAGGTAATATACTGCGCCTTTCTTTTGCGAACTAAAAGCAACCAAGGCAACAAAAATGATTGAGTGTTTATCATAATCACCATAAATCATCAGTATGTAACAAAATCGTGCACCATATGATCACCTTTCCTGGATAAAACGATATCTTAAAATCAGCCTTAAATCCAACCCTTTCCTCCACCCAGCTTCTAATATAAGCTTCTTGCTCTTCTGGAGAGCTAAATGTCATACTGTTAGGATAAACAAGTTCCTGATCGGCCTTGCACAACCAAGGGACAACCAATGTTACACTTTGCTTTGCTGTCTTAGCCAAATAAGCAGCACGAAAAAGTGGGTTAACAGCAGTTCCAGTCATCCATGGTAGACTGGCAGTTGTTACAATTGCAATATGACGCTTTGTATCTGCTGGATCACATTTTGGCGAAGTAGTCCAGAAGCTATCATCATCGCGATGCCCTGTACTCTGAAGTACACTAGCTATCCGGAAGTCAAGTTCATCTTTGATGTTTTCATGATCAAGAAGGGAGGGAGACTGACATATGAGTGGATCTTTGCGTCTGCTACACAAGGCCTCTACTACTTTGTCGCATACATCTACAGCCAAAAAGTGTTCTTGACATAAGGTGTTGTATATGGTGTTATAAACATGCATAAAGGCACAGGCCAATGATTGCAAAAAAAAAAAGAATGACACTGGCCAGTCAGATAATAAAGAAAGGACATATGTTTGATATTCGAATAACCACCACCATAGACAACCTCAGAGTGAAATGGAGGCATTTATATCAATACCCCACACAATATAGCAAATTCAAATAACTGATTTAAAGAACAAGGTTTGCCTGCGCTTGACGGGTACAAAGATCAAGATTAAATCTTAAGTAGAGTGCTGGAAGTCAATGAAATACAACTTCACTCATAGCAGAATAGAAGATAATGTCTCAGTCTAAAACTAAAGGACCAGCAACTGCATAATTTAACATCCATGAGTTTTCCCATCAATTAGGATTGACTATGAAGCACACGACTCCATGATCGATAGGACACCAGTGCTCCACTAAAATGTCACCACCAAAAAAAAAGCTTGAAAATGATATAGATACTCGAAATAACGAAGTAGGAAAGAGTTTGGTTCAAGACAGTCACTAGATTTGGAGGAAACAAAAGGCTTCACCAATCATGCTACAGTGCAGTGCACTAAACAACAAGCTATTACCATTACATTCATTGAATATACAATTATACATCTTGGTTGTAAATAAGGCAAACTAAAGAACTACATAGGTATTAACTCTTTGCGGTGAAATAAACTATCAGAAATTTTTAACTTTATATATTGAATTAACAGCATAGAAATTTGACTATCGTTATGGTAAGGCCTTTAAGAAATAATAGTATTTTGATGTCATTAGACAACAATATCAGGTTACAAAATACAAGTGGATTAATCTAGAAAGGAAACGCGTATTTTCGTACCCCGGCTTACACCAAGCTGATCAAACAATGGGCCAGATTGTCGAAGGAGATATGCCAAGAGTTCAGGAAGATCCAATGGTGGCACTTCCTGCACGAAAGAACAAAACGGAAGAACGAAGCGCATAAAGAAGATTACTTACTGGCAGACGGTATGCAGTTTGGTTACAAAAACATAAAGGAATATAAAAAATAAAAGATAAGAAAATATGGTCTACCTTCAATTCCTGGGGCTCGCTGTAAATAGATTTCTGCAGAAGACATGTAATCATAAATAAGTGAACAGATCAATCCCATATACAAAGACAGGAGAAACACATGAAGTGACCCAAAAAAAAAGTGATGCTCATGCATCATCTTAATCTAGGTGCTAGCATTAATGACTTCATCAGCAACTCCAACAAACTATAATAATGATCATAATTGATGATTTAACTCAGTCAACAGCTGTAGTTTGACAAGTGATCACATGCACACGCAGTCGCACGGAGTGAGACTACTCATGAACTGAAGAGATATGTCCGGCATATCCATGCATAACGTGTCACCTGATTAAATTTCTAAACTGGCAGCAAAGAAATTCCTTGAGGATATAAAGTCCATCATACCAAATTAAACCTCTTCTTTCTTCCCCAGTGGTTATCAAACTTCTATCTGTTCCAAAATAAACATTCTATTTGCCCAGCTAATTAGTTTTCAAACTAAATTCTAGGCATACAACTATATCTATGTCCATGGCCAACCAAAACCATCAAATTAAAAGAAAGAACCTTCAAGAGAAGTAGAAGAAAACACATGAATCTCTCTAACAAAGATATCTATTATCCAGAAGTAGCTTCTTGCTTTTAGAATCTACCCTCCCCTTGCCACCAGATCTTAGCAGCCATATTCATATTGGATTTTCATAACCCAAAATCGGATATGGATATAAAATAACTAGCTTAGTGTACAACCCAGCAGACAATTTCTCTACTGAATTTCATTAAACATCATACTATCCTAGTGACAGTGCTAAAGAGAACTCATCCAGGATACATTCATTGTCAAGTTATGAAACACCTTTTTGTCAATTTCTATTCTTAACCATCTTTATGATTACAACAGCTTCATCTTAAGAAAGTTACATGAGGTTCTTCTGATACGTTTGTGCAGTTTCCATCACAACTGTCATGGGTCTTTCTGATATATTCTCCCCCTATTACATAAAAGCAGAACTATTTTCATACTTGGGGCCTCTTGATCTTTCTTTTAGATACAAGAACTAAATTCGTGAAAAATCCCTCGAGTACTAACTGTCTTGGTGACTCTCTAGAATCGTTTATTTATATGTCCATATACAAATTCTTTCCTCTATGACACATCTTATATAAAATATAAAACATCAACAATATAGAATAGCAAAAATAACATACCCTAAAGCCACAATAATACTCAAGAGACTTCAAGCACCAGGCTTTATGTCTATTAACAGAATTTAAAATTAAGGAAATATGCAACTTTTGCAAAAAAAATTAACCCTTTCCATATTATTCAAGCTAAAAGGTTAAATGACAACTAATGATCGCTATAAGCATATAAGGATAGAACATTACCAGGCTCAGTTTCACCTTCTCCAGAAGCTCATTACTCTTAAAATTCCCGAAAATCTCATCAAACTGGCTCTTTTTCTCAAACTCCTTCAGCCTCATCTTCATCCTCCGAATGGGCTCCCACACTTTCAGCCCCCCATCCTCCCCTTTCCTCCGAATCCTCCTCACTCTCCTCCTCACTTTCCCCTTCTCAAAATCCACCAAATTCCCCCTCGATTCATCAACCTCAGCCACAATCGCGTTCCTAAACCCAACCAAATCGATCCCAATCCTCCTCCCAAACTCCGGCGACGAGTAGACCCTTCGGAACTCGGAGAGCTTGGGCTGAATCCGCTTCATGAACTCGAACTCAGCGATGGAATCGTTCCTCGACGACTTGAGGAAGTTCTCGAGCTCTCGATCCGCGAGGTTCTTGAAGGAATTGGCCCTCATTCGAATCAATTGGAGGTCGGCGTCTGCGGAGTCCTTGACCTCTCGCCATCCCTTGGATAGAAAGGAGAAGGCTTTCTCCGCCGTAACTGAGGTCGAGGGGCGAGTGTCCATGCCGAGATTGATCATGGCGCCGGCCGCGCTGGCCGGATTGGGGGAATTTCTAGGGTTAGGGTTAGGGTTAGGGTTTTGGAGCTCTCGCTTTGGTTTCGTTTTCTTCGTCGATCGAGGACGACGAAGGAGAGGGTAGGGGATTATGAGGCTCCGACCTTCTGTGGGGCCCGATGGAACGCGGGGTTGGTGACGTGGAATTTGGTCAGGTGATGGTGCTGAGCTGGCGTGGGTCGGTTGGGTATCGGCAATTTCTGGTGGGACCGTTTAACTGGAATATTCTGGTCCGTAGAATATTCTACCGGGGTCGCGTCGGACTCGGACTCTCTCGTCTTTGGTTGGGTGTCAGTCTCGTACACCGAAGCTTATGGATATACGATACAAGAGAAAGAGAATTTAGATTTTTTATTAAAATTTAATTTTTGACTCAAGAATAATTTTTATTACAGTCGTGGAATATCCCCAATATATGCTCCTTTTTTAATAGATTTTTCCTAGAATATTATATGAATATATTTCATTCTCATAAAATTGATTACTTTTGCAAGTATTGACTTCTTTATTTAGGTGCGTTTGACTCGTGAGCAACCATTTAGCAGTCTAAGATTCGCATGTGGATTTTAATATTTAGTTAATGTTAAACATTAGAAGAATTTTGGACTTTGTTGGCATCTTTTAGTGAACATGTGATTCATAATTAAGGGACAGGTATCCAACGTTTATCTTACAATCAATAAGTATTCATAGTTCCCAAATTAATATTTGTCGTATATTTCTCTTCCAATCTATAATAATGTAACACCATCGCTTTCACAGCCCCTAATTCCCCGTGATCACGTTGCGGTTACCATCATGACCAGCGTTAATCCGGTGTTACGAAAGGCCTAGTATTATACTTTGCATGTCTAATTAGAATTTGTCTTGTTTCGATGATTTTATTGTATCTTTTACTCTATCAAGTTTGATAATGAGTCCAATCCATTTTACTATAGAATAGTTCTTTGTCGCTTAAATTTTTGTTCATTGCGTAAGAGTTTAATGCAGCATAAATAGTGGTTTACTATAAGTATGAGCAATGATTTTTAGTTCATGCTATTAAATTTAAAGTAGCCTATACGTCGCTAATGTTGTCATCATCACCATCCTTGCTCTATACTGTAAATTTTATAAAAATGTCATTCAAAAATAAAATCTTCCTTAAAAATCCCTTGTTAACTATTATCACACCAATACTACATTAGAATATTCAAATTATATATACCAAGCACAATTGTACTATATTTCATGCGCATGACTAAGAGAAATTAAAAAGATTCCGCAAAAAAATAAGTAAGAGAAAATTGATCCCGCATAGACCGTAGAAGGATTTATTCTCTCTTTTTTTATCCTTTCTTTTTCTCGAAGAGTCAAAGAGGCGCCTTCTTTCAACTAAAGCCAAGAAATTTCTCCATTATTATTTATACCAGGGAAAAATTCCTCAGGACAAATCCAGAAACTCCAAAGTCCTGTTCGCTCACGCTACGAGTAAGAGTCGAGACTTTGAAGCTGTCCTCTAAAGTCCAAACACAGCAAAAAAGAGGACAATTACCGAAAGAGAAAAAAATGGCAGCATCATCAATCCATTTCCATTAGAAATTTGTGGGCAACTTACAGACAATTGATTCCTCAACAACTTTGTGCTTCCAAGGTTCACAGATCCTCAAGGGTCCAAGTCAATCACAGGCCAGCCAATTGTGTTGTTTCAAAAGATAAGGCTTCCTCCAACTCACCAATCCAATTTCTTCGGGAGCCATTTATTTGTGAACTTGAGGCTTTAGAGAGCCCTGGTTAGTTTCTGCGTCATTTTATGTCGACAGTGAGCTCTCATGCATCGCAAGTGGCGAATTCCCTACCGCAACTTTGGATGCGGATCGCTCATGTATTATTATTCCTTTGATTGATTGCTTTCATCACTCCAACTGTTGCTCATTATGGACAATCAGACTATTGCATAATCCAAAATAGTTGAAGTTGATAATGATATGAAGAAGGTGATGGGGATTGTAGTGCTCGTTATCTAAACATGCAAGCATTATTGAAGATCTAGAGGGTGTTTGGGGAGGCCTATTTTTTGGTCAAACGAGCTTTTAAGCTAGCTTTTTTTATTTCTACATGTTTGGTAAAATGCTAAATAAGTTAGGTCATAAGTTTCATTTTAAAAAGCTGGTATACCCCAGCTGTTGAAAAACTACCTTATAAGCTCAATTTAAAAAGCTAGGTTTGACCGAGCAAAATATTATTTTACTCAAACAATTTTTATAGTATTTTTATCAAAAAAAAAAACCAAAAGCTATTAAAAGGCAGCATAACTTATATGCTTCAAAAAATAAGCCTTCCCAAACACCCCATTAGTTACCGCACAGCTAAAACTATAATGACAGTGCCAACGTATAACACCAAGAAAGTGGAATCATGTCTTTTATCATTGGCTTAAGGGTTGGTTTGGAAAACTCCTCAAAACAAGATCAGTATCAATTTCGACGATTTTTGAGATATATCGGTTCTGCTTCGATCCATGGCAGTGGACCGGTGGTGGATCCAAATGTAACTAGTTTTAAGGGCCTGTATCGTGGACTCAGAAAAACTCTACCAATATTGACCAAATCTATCTCAAACATATGACCGAGATCAATCCTATGTTGATTTGGATGCTAAGAATAAGAAGAGGAAAAAAATAAAATTACAAACCAAAACATATAGCGCTATTTGCATATATACCCCTTAAATCATGAATATTTGTAAAATACCCCCAAATCTTAGTAAATGCAAAGCTACCCCTCAAATCATCAATTTTGTATCCAAAATACCCCTAAAATCACAAATCAGCAACTTGTGCTAAAAGTTTGACTATTTTATTGATAATTTTTACAATGTCATTATAAATTAGCTTATCAAAGTTGACGATTAATTACTTTGAGGGTATTTGTTTCTCTAAAATAGATGATTTAAGGGCTAGTTCTGCAAATATCTGTGATGTAAGGGTACATATGCAAATAACCCAAAACATATATTACTGATTTGCATAACGAGGCTCATTGGATGTATAGGAACTCAGCCCAAACCCTGAGCACTGATTCTGTTGTTGGAGCCTTGGATCTGCGTCTAGGGAACCAAGTCCAACATCTAAATGGGTTGGGTTTGAACAACATAAAACGTGGGCTAAGCCCACTAAAAGCTTGCTCCCCGAAATAAACCCGCACCTCTTTCCCCTTCCTCAAGCACTTCAAGAATTTTTTTTTTTTTTGTTGTTGTTCTCTTCCCAATGGCGCTGAGATCCGCCGCCGCCTCAAATGGAGGAGGAATCTGCAAGAGAATAGTTCGGAAGATCGGCGACGATATCTTGCCTCTCGAGGCACTATACTCCTTGAAGCCCTCCCAGCCCCCCACCAGCAAGCGCCTCGCCGCCGCCGGCGATTCGAGCGGGGAGATGACGAAGGGCGTGAACCGAAGCGTGTTTCCTGGTCGCCACGTCCAATTTCGCCGAAACAATAATGGGTATTTGATCCCTCACTCTTTGCTTTTGTTTCTTAAATAATTTAGTTGCATGTTTTGGGTTATTTCATTTTGAATTCTTTGAACATATTTGAAAGTATGAGTAAAAAGTCTCCATGTGGTTTTCTACTCTTTCTTATCAATCTTTAAAGGGCTTTCTTGTGGTGTCATCTTTAAGTCATTGTACCTTACATGTTAAAGATCAATAGCTAGTTTCTTCCTTCACTTTATAGTTGTTGGAATTTGCGAAGCATAAATTATTTGATTTTACTATTCTCGTACTACTAGGCATAAAAAATTAGAGTAAAAAATTAGAGTCCATGAGAATAGTATAACTTTTATGTACAGTTAAAAAATGTTAAGAGTACCACAGGAGTTGTACTACTCTTGTACAACAGAGAAAAAAAAGTGCGGCCCACAAGAAAAGTTTTTTATTTTTTTAAGAGCAGTATAACTCTTATGTACAGTCATCACTACTCATCACTCATCAGAATAACAGATAGAGCATAGAAACTAGAAAGACTTTGATATCATGATAGATTAACACTATATGTCCCCAGAAATATGTACCATCCGATTAGAGGAAAAAGTAAAGGTATGACCTCGTCATTTTACAAACTTAAAGTCCAGATTACGTTAGGTTTTAACCAAAGTTTTCTGTCGAAACACCACTTTTGATATCTTACGTTATCTCGATTATGTACCTTGGTAGTCCTAACCGTCCACTGATTTTTTGGCTGATCCCTGGCATGGTAATTCATATAAGAAACTAGTTGGAACTCCACGAGCTATGCATTTTAGTTCTTTATAGCTTGATGATTGATCTAAACCTCTGGAACTTGAGAATCATGACCTTGCAAGTTAGAGCGTCTCAGTTTGGCTTTCAATGCTAGCATAGTAGATGACTTGTTTGAGTTCCTTTAATTGGCATTAGTTGGTTCCGCACTAGGGTCTCTTTTAGTGTTCTAGAGATCATTAGCCTGATGATTGACATGAGTCTTGCAGATCGTGTGAAATTAGATCTCTATTTGAAGGTTTTCAATCTTTGTTGACGAGGTCTGGAGCCTGGAAGAGGCAAAGGCGAACCTGTTTCAGCAAATATATGGTACGAAATATGAAATGAAAAATATTGTTCAATAGTCTTGTTTCAGATGGACTATAGTGTTGGATACTTCTTAACTCAGTAACTCAGCGACCCATGTCACGTAAAACCTACAAGGAATAAGCGAGCTTAATTATCTTCAATTAAGCTGGAGTCATTATTTTGTCCAGCTATTTTCGAATGTTTTCCACCATGAAAAGATTTAACATTCTACACCATTTCATTCTTATTTTATTTTTCACCATGAAGAGGTAGAAGCGCTCCATTCCGAATTAAGCTATATATGTGCGTATTTGTGTTAGAGTGTGTATAAGCGTATAATATTATGGTTTAAGGGTGTGAATTCTTAGTAAAGTGACTGGAAATTGAAAGGGTGCCCTCTTCATCGCCATGCATGTCATCACATCTTTTAGATGATGAACTACACTAAAACATGTTTATGTGAGACTAACTGATTGAAATAATGAGTTAACCTGCTTGAGTAACAGCTGAGCTTGAATTTTTTTTATTATAAATACTGAATCTTGCACATCAACATTTTGTCATTGAATCTTTTGGTGCCAGGTATCATGGATTATATATTCTTGAAGGTATTTAACGTTCTATCTTTTCTGTTGTAGGCCTAATCGAACATGGAAGCCAAATCTAAAGCTGACGCGAATCTTCACCTACATCCACGACGCAGAAATCCAACCTAAAGTCACAATTCACACAGTAAAATCCGTAGAGAGAATGGGCGGGATCAGCAAGAGCACTGTCAAGACACCCTACTACAAATCAGAGACACAAATGGGCTTGATGTGGAAAGGGAAGCTCGATAATAAGTGGGTCGAGTTCTGGAACAAAGAAGTTGGCTACTTTTCCCCCGAAGAGGAAGCAAAGATTGCAAAAGTCCTTCAAGTGATCAAGCAAACTTAAGGGAATGTCAAGGAGTCTTCAATAGCTAAGCATTGTGCATAGCAGCATCATGATTTCGAAGTTGCAATAGTTTTGTTCAGCTTTAAGTTAGTTTTTTGTGACCTTTTATGTGGCTGACGGCAAACTTTCAACTGTAGGATGCCTGGGAAACTGAAAGTGAAGTCATTTCTTTTCTTTAGAGTGTATTCGTATCAGTGTTTGTGAAATAAAATATTTGGAATACACCTTCCTATGGACAGCACCCGTATTTTGTATGGCTCGGGGCACTCCGCTTGCATATTTGTTTTGATTGTAACAGTTTTTGTTCAAATTTTCTGGGTTTTGTAACTTTCTTTTGTGTAGGTAACGACAAGTGTTTTAAACGTATGAAGGTATGTGTGGCAAATTGACAATGGAGTTGGCAGGCATCAAAGTTACGTTTTTTTTTCTTGCGTTTGAAATTGCATCCGTATCAACAAAATAAACAAATTGCAAGTAGTTGCTCAAAGGCCCAAGTGTCCTAGTAAAGAAGATCAGGATCTCAAAGTTCTAATAACTTTGTTCAAATTTAAAGTAATTTATGCAACTTCTGTGACGTGGATGACAGCCAACACTTTCAACTTTAGTTCAAACTAAAGTTACTTTAAAAGATTAAGGCTAAATAGCACTTAAATACCTTATAGTTTGACTCCCTTAGCGTTTATATACCCTCACATGTATTTCATAGCATTTATATATCCTGAGTTGTTCAAAACTGACATGTTAATAAACTCTGTTTTGAAAACATAAAAATTTTTGTTCGAAAGTTCCTATATAACATTCATATGGTAATTTTACAACTTTCTGTCTTTTAAGTTTGTTGAATTCATAATTAAAACTTTCCAAATAATATTTTTAAAATAGAGTTAGGATACATTTAAATTTAAATTTGGATAGATTTAACAGCAAATTAATAAATATTAATGGTTAAAAAGCTCTATAACATATGGACGTTATATGGGAGCTTTCGGATGAAAATTTCGACGTTTGCATAGCAGAGGGTATTAACGTGTCAATTTTGAACAACTCTAGGGCATGTATGCTAGGGCTATATAGGAGGGAAACTATAAGGCATTTAAGAGCTATTTAGCCAGAGGTTAAATGTGATAGTAAATAAGCATTAAATTATGTTAATCTTGACTTAATCACCAGATGAATAATCACTTAATCAATCAAAGTCAGATTTGAGTCCTGTCGCCAGTTGGGCTGCACCCAAATTGTTAACAAGTGTAGCTCAGAGCTTGGAGCGACGTGAGGAGAACGCTACCAGATAATAAAAGGCAGAGCGAGAGACACCGCACCGCTGCAGAGATATTTTATTTCCCTTTTCCCCGTACAAATACTCAATTCCCCGCTTTCTCTCTTCTCTCTCTTCCTCAAAATTACAAAAAAAAAAAGGTAAATAAAATCTAAGAAAATCGAAGAAAATGATATAAAATCCAATTTTTTCTCCATTGAATCGTATATTTTGGTGACTTTTGCTGATTTTGATCGTTCTTTCCTCAATGTACTTGCTATCCTCTCTGGTTTACTGAAGTTTTATTTGAGTTTTGTTTTGTTTTTTTTTTGTTTATTTACCCCTTTTGCTTAAGAAAAACTCGCTCTTTTTGGCTTAGGTTTTGTTGAAGATCGAGGGGAGATTCTTGTGCTGTTGTATTGGTTTGGGATTTTACTGTATATTTTGAACTTAGCCTCTAGGGTTTTAGTTTTCTTGAAGTGACTCTTGTCTAATTTAGGGTTTGATTTGAATACTGCCTTTTTTTTTCCTCCACATTTTTAATGATCAGAAGTAAGTGGGTTTTTAAGTGTTTTGAAATGCAACTAGATTATAGTGTTTGTTGAAGTGACTCATTTTCAATTTGATGTTTTTTATGTTGATAATGTTTACAAATTCTTGGGGTTTCATTCTCTTACAAAACAGTGTTTACAAATTTACTAGGCAGGGCGAAAGAAAACCCTAAATTAAGCTCACAATGTCAAGAATTCCTCACCTCCCTCCTCGTTGCCCGCCCCCGATTCGAGTGAAAGAAGATGAAATGACTGATCTCATTAGGTTCCCTTCTCTTGGTACCATCTTAGAAGAACAGCCCTCTTGGTTCGAAGAACTGTTGACCGATTCGGATGTCAACCCGAAAGAAACACTTCATAGGAGATCAGCTAGCGATTCAGCTGCTATTCTTGAGGTCTCAGCTGAATTACAATGCCCAATTTCTAATTCTAGTGAAGAGAGTGAAATTTGTAGTGGATTTGGGGGAAATTGTGTATATGGTCCGAATTCGCCTAGGCAAAAGAGTAGCTTAAGTAACTCTGAAGTGTCTGCATTGATGGAAAGTATTCCTCCAAACAAGTTGCAGTATGTGACAGTGGATGTTCCTAGTTGCGAGACGATGAAGCAGGCTGACCCGAATGGGGAATTTCAGATTTCAGCGGGTGATCTTGACCCAGAGAAGGCAGCAAGAAGGTAATCATTTTCTTTTATATGGGCGTTGCATCCTAAGTTATTTGGATATGCGCGACTTGGTGAGATGGTTATTTATGTACCACTTACTGGAGTTAATTTGCGAGATCCATTGTATGTGTGCTGTTTATTAAAATTGCTTAATATGTCATGCATGCATACTGTAGACATGGCTGGAATAACTTGGCATCATCATAAGCATGAATTCTATGTGTGGTCATCATCTAATAAGACATTTTCTCATCAAGATAGGGTCAACTATGGAGTGAAAATCCTAGCCTGATATGCTTCACAAAAGAATTAGCGTTTATAAGCAGCTGTATGATATCTTTTGTATGAATTGATTTAGTAGAGATAGCTACACCATAATACCTTGATGTAGAACGCACTGCAAATACATTTATGGAGAAACATGACCGTCATAAGTCCAAACGCGGGCCCGGTCGAGGAAAATAACCTGCAACGAAGAGCAGATTGTATCTCCCAAACCGTACGTCGGAATTGGACGAATTATATATGAAAATCACGTATTTTTCCGAGACGGAGTCAACCAAACCAACAGATATTCGGTTTGCCGCAGTCCGTTTCGCCAAATTCCCTCCGGATTGAGAGATATCAGGGGTTTTGTCCGTTTTTTACTATTTTAGGTAATGTTTTAGGAGTCTGTTTTGATTAGGAAGCAAATCCGGTTTGATTTTATATTTGACCAACTTACTTCTCTAATCATAGGAACTCTTTTAAGAAGAGTTTTCCTATTTTTGGTAAAGTTCGGGTTATAGTAGAAGTCTAGTTTGTTTTTCTATTTAAGAAGAGTCTTGTAAGCCCAAGAAACATATTACTTTTATCAATAAAATTCCTCTTTAATATTTTCTCCGTGGATTCAAAGTTCTTCGTGGATTCGGAGATCGTTCTTTGTGGATTCAGAGAACACCCCTTGGTGGATTCTGAGATTTTCACTTCCTCGCTGCGTCAATTGGTATCAGAGCCCTGTTTTCTGATCCGATGGCAGGCGACGAAGCCCCTTTTTCTTGAACTGAGTTCGATGAGTTGAAAACCGATGTCAATCAGATGAAGACTGATGTCAATCAGATTAAGACTGCCGTAGATCGACTTACGTTGATCATGGAGCGTCTGAACACGGTTGGAGTTCAAAATCGTGTCAATGGTCGCCAACGACGTGATCTAACTCTATATGACGAATTTTGAAAATTTGAAACTCTATTTATAATTTATAATTTGTTCTTTTGATTTATGAGCATAAAAATTGCAGATCCTGTTGTATGTATGTGCTTGCGTGCATGCGCTCATGTACCTTGACATTCATATAAAATTATCAACTTATTAGGATTAATGAATCAGAGAGGTTTACAAATGCTATTTGAATTTATATTAGCTTTAATGCATTTAGAGAAGTATGTATCTCAAAATTGATTCAGTTGTGTATCATATTTGTTTGCATACAAGCGAGGAGCAAGTGTACTTCACCCTGACCTAGGTAAATCTGAGCAACCCTTTATATAAATTCAAGAAAAAAAATACGAAAAATGAGTCCAGTATCAGGTATGATAAGAAATGTTGAATCCTGTTATGTTAGACTGAAAAAGAATCAATACCAGGTATATTTTTGCTTAACCATTTCACATATATTGTTTGGTGACCTATTAGAGGATCATGTTGGAACAAAGACCAAAAAACAACTTTGTACTCCCCACTTTATTTCTCCGTTTTGCATGTTTAGCTTAAGAAATTTTAATCTGAACTCTCAATGTTTTTAAAAGAACTGATTGGATTTGTTAATGAATTCTATACTGACTATGGTGCCTGAACCGATTACTCTTCTGGCTCCACTTTTTTTGTAGCCGAGTCCCTCCTGTCCATGAAGTCTCTACTTGGTGTTACTTGAAATCTTAACAAACCCATGTTCTGTTGCTCATATTTGACATCATTTGCTTGCAAATTCGGGGCCGCGTGGGGGTGTTGGGGGGTGGGTGAGGGTGTGTTAAATATGTTGTACCACATTGTAGAGAGGAATCAGAAAGATATAATTTCAACTAAAACTATAAATGTGAACAAGAAATATGTTTGCTAGATGAGAGGGGAGAAATATTGGTTTATATATTACAGCTTCTATAGAAATCAGTCAATGTCCTCGATTCGAACTCCTATTTAGTAGTGCAAGTGACAATCTTACCAGAGGCGGATCTACCTTGGTGGAAGTGATGTCACATGACACCACTTCCACCAAGGAGTTTCTCATGTTACCCTATGACTTAAGTTGAGCTTTTGTAAATTTCCAGCATACATGTATATCCACACGCTATCTATGTAACCATACACCACCATGATTATCTTCTATCACCACACGGGACCATCAATAATGACTTAGGACCCATTAACCACATATGGGAGTTTACGGTTCGGATATGGTAGACCGGAAGGCCTTCATAGGCTAGTAGTTGAGCTACTAAGTGATTATGTATTTTATAGGGTTAGTAATGATGTATTTGTTATTGTTACTAAAGATGTGGTTGTCAAGTTTTTTTCTGAAATATGAAAACTTGTCGGATACAGTTGTAAACTTTTTTAATTATTAATTATATGGTGACACCACTTCCCAGAAATCCTGGGTCCGCCACTGAATCAAACACAAACTTGGTCTGTGTTTTTAGGTCTGATCAGACAAAATATCTCAACAGGAGAATGAGTCTAACTTCCATTTCAGCTACTGTTGGTTTGTGCATTAGGCCTAAAATTTTATAGTATGAACAAGAGGAATTATGCATATGCATACATAGTGCAACATGTGATCCTTTATAGTCACTGTAGAAGGTTAATAAAACTGATATAACTGAAATTCCTCTGTATTTAGGCACTTATATTTTTCTCCATTTTGTGGCTTAGTATACATATATTCAAGTTGAAGTCATGTTGCAGTCATTCCTTTTTCTTACCCAGTAACTCTAGATAACATACTTTATCTAAAGGTGCCCTGCAAAACTGTAGTTTATAGAAGATGACCAAAATGGCCAATTCATCGATAAAGACATGAGCAGCAGAATGGTGGAGCATAAAGCACCAATCCACACTCACCCGCGAGGATTATATTACTAGACAGTAAAAAATCCAATTGTAAGGAGCTTGATACATGACATTGGGCAAGTAGGCAAAATAGCAGGACTGACTTGCACTACTAAATAGGAGTTCAAATCGAGGACATTGACTGATTTCTATAGAAGCTGTAATATATAAACCAATATGAGACTGTTACATAGCAATTCTAGCCTTTTCGTGCTAGACACCAGTGGACTCCTAATTCTCTGTCCATGTGAGACTGCAGAATAATGCTAGTAACATTCCCGCTACTACAGCTTGTTAATGCTAGTAACATTCTGCTGGTAACATAAATCTCGTGTTAGACACTAGTGGACTCCTAATACTCTGTCCATGTGAGACTGTTACATAGCAATTCTAGCCTTTTCGTGCTCGCGCGCGCTTGTGTGTGGAGAATGCAACAAATTATTGGACAGTTTAATATACCACCACGAAACAGAAATATCTGTGTAGCTTGCATCTGTGATTAGCAAATTATAAGATTCTTTCTGGTGGAAGGGTCATTCATGTATCACAAAAGCTAAACGATATAAATAGTTTATGTTTTTAAATTTTGGATTTGACTGCCTAAGTGTGTTGCTCCTTTCCACCACTGTTGTAGGGATTGAACACTCTTCTTTTTATGTTGAATATGACACCTATATACTTTATATAAATTTTAATATTTTACTTCTATGGACCTTGAAATTCTCCTGAATGAAAAGAAGCAAAATAGACAAGGTCAAGTAATTGGTTTTTGTCATATTAAACCCTCAAATATTCTTTGATTGTATATTAGGCCCCCAAATCTTCATTAGCTCCTACTAACAATATTTTTCTTTTGTTTTCTTCTCTAATTCCGCCTTGGAAGTGGCAGGAGAAAACCTGTACTTTCTCCTGAACTCTCACACTTAGGTATCTTTGTGCTTGCAGTTTGTCTTGTAATTGCTGCTTTTTAGACATAGAAGTGATAAATAAGGTGAGGATTGCACACACTAGGGCATGTACAAAATTTTTTTCATGAAAGGCTTTTGGTGAAAGAAAATTTTATGGGATGGTATACCCGTGTATAATGACGAGCTGGGGCAGGTACAATGATGACGAATGCGTGGAATTGTGTTGAAGTATGAGGTAATGATGTGTTGAGAAAGCCACATAGTAATGAGGAATGCGTGTAATTTTGTTGATGGCTGAGATATGAGATGAGATGTAAGTTAAAATGGTCATCACGTTGTAGGATGACCTGTGGTCTGTGGTAATGCTTAGTCTCATTGTGAAATTTGGTTTTGCTTATAATAGGATGAATTAAGAAAAGGATAAGGGACTTATAAGGTGGAGCGATTGATTGGGAGAATTGATGGTTGATATTATGGCATATTCTGGAAATAAACAAAGAATGACAGTATACCTCATTCATAGTCTACTTTGTAACACTTCACATGTATGATGTATTATGTTTCTTCAATAAGTAATGGTGATAAAGTTTTTTTTGCGATCAAGGGAGCAAGTACACATTTTATCATCTATACACAACGTGAAGATTTTTCGACACTGCGAGCCTGAATTTGCAGGCAGTATTGAGATGCAGTCCATGCAATGTAGTCATGAAATGTAGTGACCAAACTATGAGTGAACTAGGTTGCTTCGTGTCCTCAAATGTTGATTGCAATGGTTACTTACTGTATCAAATTTACTAATGAACCAATATCTTTTGCAGGCGGTCTGGGCAAAGGTCGAGGGTTCGTAAGCTCCAATATATTGCTGAGCTTGAGAGAACTGTTGATGTATATCAGGTAACTAAACTACTACTTCTTTCTCCCATGTGCTCTTTATATGTTATGCCTGTATTTTTGTGTGTGCTTGCACGTGTGCTGATACTCATGTTTTCTGTCTAGACCACAGGAGCAGAATTGGCAGCCGGAGTTGCTTCTCTTTTTCAGCAGCGACTTGTTCTATCTGTAGAAAACAAGAAACTTAGACAGCAGATTGCTCGTCTTCGGCAGGAGAAAGTGATCAAGGATGGTCAGCAAGCTTCTTGTTTACTGACTTATAAATTTTATAAAACCCCTTTTGCTTCACGGTGTTGTGCACAAACATCCCTTAAACTTTATAAATTAGAGAAAAGCCCTGGAATTATTGAAAATTGTCACAAATGGTATCAATGTAAAGGCTAAAATGTCTAAACTACCCTTATTAGTTTCTATCAACCCTAACCTGAACTCTCTGGCAATAAAAAGTAATATAAGGGCAAACTTGTCCCAAACACGTCATGTGAGACAACTTAAACTGATTACTGTCAGTTTAGTGAAACAAGTTTTGAGGGATTTTCTCTAACTTATAAAGTTTAGGGGGTTCTTGTGCAAAACAACCCAAGTTTGTGAAATTTGCCCTTACTGTTTTGTAAACACGCAAAATAACTCATATAAGTCAGCTTTATTCTTGGGTACTTTGTTACTACTACTTCTACTAAATGCACTAATATTTTGTTCCTCTGCTTCAATGAGTGCAGGTGAATATCAATCCCTGAAGAACGAAGCAGAGAGGTTGAAGGCGATCTATGGATGCCATCGAAGAAGCAAGAGTGCTGTTTCTCTCTTCGACACCGAAACTATAGATACTAATCCTTCAGGAACAGCTTGGCAGATGTTGGATTTTGGAAAGCTAAATCTTGGCGGAAACCCAGTGGTTCCATTGAGGCATGGTTTCGGTCTCTAAGGCCATCTTCACTTGTATTAACATTGCTAAAGCTTCACCAAGGTTACAGGATTCTAGTCCTTACTCTAACCACAACCTTTAGTTGCTGTAGGTTAACTTACATAGTTTCTGTGATCCTTTAGACTGAAAACTTTTCTGAAAGGATATAAAAACCGTGATAATGACTGCAACTCATGAAGTGGGTAACCCTTAGTTTCTTCTCTTTTTTTTTCCTTCGTTCTCATATTGTTGAAATAGTTAGTGATGTGGGTTGCGTTGGTCCTACAACTCTTTTGGTGTTGTACATTTGGATTTGAACTGGATTAACCTGATGATATCTTGGAATCGTACCGACGAAACGAATGCATTTATCACAGATAATTCTGATCTGAGATTTGAGTTTGGGATCTGTCTCTGTCTCAAGGCATTGCATTAGGTATGTCCCCGTGTCATTCATCTGGCTGTCTATTAATGAGTTTGGAATGTCTTATATCTATGTCAGGGCGTTATATGAATCAATAATAGATAATTAATGATGAACCCATAAGACCTAAGATTTGTGGAGGAGTTAATGGTGGTACTATGCTTTGAATTCTTATATCCATGGAAAGTGGTCTTCCTTTTGGACAGTGGGTAAATTGCTAATTGTTTACATGAAGCATGCAGATGTATTGCTTCAACTGCACTGTAGGAATATTTAAATAAATATGTATCTAGCTTTCTGCTCGTGAGACATCGTATTATGTTATCTATTATCTTATTCAATTCGGATCTCATCTTGAATCTCCATCTAATTGGAGAGGATCCAGACACATATTATTAATATATTAATATATGTATAGACTGTTTGGGGTTGGATGTTATGAGGAGATTTTGTGGGGATTTTTAGTATTCTCTTTCTCAATCCTTTTAGAATATAAAATTTACTTGTGAGTGAAATTGGCAGTATCGTCATCATCATCATATGCATCTTGCGTGAGAGACAATCAGTAGACCAAACAGTTGCCATAAAACTTAGGTTCCTTTTTTTGCCCGGCTTGTTTTGTATAAATGACTGATTAGAACAACTGCTGAGGATATTATTTTTAGCTGCCATGTTCCTCGTGACACTTTTTCCTCCCTTTTTTTGACTTTCTGATGACTCTTATAATCTAGATTCATTGCTTTTATGATCGGTGAACTTATCTTATCTCTTGAAATGTGAATGGACGGTAAGATTTGGCATATTGATTACTGGCTAATTGGAGTGTATGTAAATCCCTCGATCCACAATCAAAAGGTGTATGAACCCGTACATTATGAGCACCTATCTCACTAATGAAAGATTACTATGGGAGCTAACATCAAATTAGTTTCAATGTTAATCAACATTTTGGAAGGTGTTTGTTGTTTGGAAAAACAAGATTAAAAATAGATTCAGATATAAGCAGAACAAATTACACGGGGATAAAGGACTAGAGCAGAGAGTTAAGAACACTATAATTGATAAACTTAAGAGTCTGAGATGCTTTACAGAAATGCCAAATCTCTCTCTAAACAGAGGACTAGCATTGAAGAAATTATGCTCCACCTACGGTAGCATTGGGTGTACACAATACTTTCGAGGATGAGACGGCAGCAGTCCAAAGAAGCGCTCTCTTTTATTGAACACCTCAACTGCAATTTCACTTTGCCAGAATCTTCAACACCAGCAGCTTACAGAATTTTAAAAGGAAGATGAGAGAAGAATTTTGTTTCTGTTTTCTGTGTCGTTCAAATGAACAAAAGAGACCCTTTATATAGGGTTCAGGTGAGCTGAGGGGTTAGACAAGGCTTTGAATGCCAGTTATTGTAATATTTGTAATGTCTGCTATAATTATCATTCGAACCTTGTAAGGTTCGTAATGTACAAAACGTTTAGGTTGGTTAAATGCAGCACATGCAAAAAGGGCACGTGCTGTGTCTCTCAAATAAACAGAGGAGGCCCTTATATAGGGTTCAGGTGAGCTGAGGGGTTAAACAAGGTTTTGAATACCGGTTATTGCAACGTTTATAACGTCTGCTATAATTATCATTTAAATCTTGTAAGGTTCGTAACGTAGGAAATATTTAGGCTGGTTAAATGCAGCATATGCAAAAAGGGCACGCGCATGGACCGCAGGCACGGACCGCACGCACGTGCCCACTCGCTTGTATACCAACAGAAGTATATATTTTTAACATATTTGTTATACCATATATAACACGTATGTTAATTTGAATCATTTAAAATATATTTAATTAGTTAATATGGTACTAAAACTCACATACTATTAATTAAATACCTTTTAATTTTCATCTATGGAATCCGACCATATAAATGATGTTCTTCCATATAAATCGTCCATTATTCATTTATATCAAACATTTGTTTGATGTGGACCAACTCATGTAGCCTTCAAAATATTGCAATTCTAATAGACTTCTTTTCCTTTAAATTTATGTATGTATGCGTGTATGCATCATTCTTATACAACAACTAACCACTATTTATTTCTCTTGGATTCTTGGTGTTCGTTGTCCTTCGCTCTACTTTTGGAGCCCCTGGTCCCTGTCCATCCTCAAGTAACTGTAAACATCAACATCTTCCTTCATATTTAATTTGATTCTTAAAATATTGTCACTACGCATCCTAATTAATTTATATAGAAGAAATTACATGAATCAAACATAATTAATTTTCAAACTAACTGACAAATAATTCCATCAGGTTTTTCCTATTTAGCCATGGTCTAAATTTACCACCTTCCATACAAATCTTTGTCTTTACTGCAATTGGCCAAATATATGCCACGTTAATTTTCACGTGTTCAGTGTGTGGTGGGTATTCTTGAATTTACATATTAGCCCAAATTTTAGTGGACTTTTTTAACATGTATATATACATCCACTAGCATTCTTTGGTGTTCTGAGATTATCACTGGATTCATTTATTTATTAATTAATCTTTTCACTCATATGATGACATGATCTTTTTTAGTTAACAGTTGTTAGAACTTTAACTTGAAAGGATAAAACTTCTCTAATTTTTTCCTGAATCTTATTGTAGAGATAAAAAGGATTGATTAAAAATTCATGAAAGATAAGAGTAATTAAAAAATTGTCACAATATCCTTTCGGTACTGGTCGATGTAAACTAGTAAATTGGACATGTATAAAGAAAATTTTTGCATATAAAAATCACAATTATTTTAGTAAAAGACCAATTTTAATGACTAATAAATATTTTCATTATTCTCTGAACCCAGAGGAGACGGAGAGAAGGCGCATGGGTTTTCCTGTTCCTACAGTGACGACACGTGTCCTCCTCTGTCCAAATATTTCGCCGACACCTTTCCATATCTCTCTCTCTCTGTAAATACTAAAACAAACAAAATAAATATCCCTTAAAACTGAGAATTCTCAGCGAAGAAATCCACCCTTGGGGTCTGCAAGAAGCTTCTCTTTACTATGTAAAGGTTACATTCTCCCACTCTCCTCAGTTCCCAAAATGCCAAAAAAATCATTCCTGATGCTGATTCAGTCTTTTGCGTTACTCAATTTTCATGCAGAAAAGTGAAACGAAGCCGACCCATTTTCTGAAACTTGAGTTTCATGGGGGTTTGAGTTGATTCTGATCGGCCGAAACGCAACTAGCCACGATGGTCCTCATCAAAATTCTATCTTTGGCAGCTCTCTTCCTTCACTGTTCACTAGTTCAATCCACTACAGACCCAGATGATCTTGCTGTCCTGAATGAATTCAGGAAAGGCTTAAAGAACCCTGAGCTCTTGGATTGGCCTGAAAATGGCGATGACCCATGTGGCCCTCCTCCGTGGCCTCATGTCTACTGCTCGGGCCCTCGGGTCTCTCAGATCCAAGTCCAGAATTTGGGCCTAACCGGCCCACTACCTCAGAGCTTCAACAAGCTCTCAATGCTCTCCAACATTGGGCTCCAAAGAAACAATTTTTATGGAGATTTGCCGTCTTTCGCCGGATTATCGAGTTTGCAGTTTGCTTATCTCGGAGGCAATCGGTTCGATACAATTCCTTCGGATTTCTTTGTTGGGCTCACTAGTTTGCAGGTTCTGTCCCTGGATGATAGCCCTTTGAATAAGAGCACTGGTTGGAGTTTGCCTAAGGATTTTGAGAGTTCGGCTCAGCTCACCAATCTCTCATTGATTGGATGTAATCTTGTCGGCCCGCTGCCGGAGTTTTTGGGGGGAATGCAGTCCTTGAGAGCGCTCAAGCTTTCTTATAATAATCTCTCAGGGGAGATTCCGGCGAGCTTCTCAGGTTCAATGCTGCAAATTCTCTGGCTCAACAATCAGAATGGAGATGGACTGAGTGGAGATATCAGTGTAATCTCGTCTATGGCTTCGTTATCCGATGCTTGGTTACATGGAAATTCATTTACGGGTCCGATTCCTGGTGAAATTGGGGAATGTACTTCGTTGACGCAGCTCTGGCTCAATAACAACAAGCTTGTAGGCCTAATTCCTGAGAATTTGGTATCTTTGCCGCAGCTAGAGTCATTGCAGTTGGATAACAATAGGTTGATGGGTCCAATTCCGAAGGTTAAATTCAATTTCACATATGCTTACAATTCATTTTGCCAGTCAATTCCTGGGGTCTCTTGCTCGCCGGAGGTCTCCGCGCTCTTGGATTTCCTCGGCGGTGTGAACTATCCAGAGGCTTTAACTTCATCTTGGTCTGGTAATGATCCTTGCTCTATGTGGTTGGGTGTATCTTGTTCCAATGGTAAAGTTTTTATCATTAATTTGCCTAATTACAAACTAAATGGTAGCATAAGCCCTTCGATCGGCAAACTAGGCTCTCTTGCTGATATTAAGCTTGGGGGTAACAATTTGATTGGCAAAATCCCCGAAAACCTGACAAGATTGAAATCTCTAAAGATGTTGAATGTTTCTGCAAACAATTTAAGGCCTCCTGTTCCTAAGTTTGGTAATAGTGTGAAGCTTCTTATTGATGGAAATCCGCTGTTGAATCCATCTAGTGAACCTCCAAATACTCCTCCTGATAACAATCCATCATCAGGACCTCCAGTAACTCCTCCTGATAATAATCCATCATCACCGGATTTACCTTCACCTTCTAGTGGGTCCACTTCAGTGCACAGGCCCCTTGCACCCGGTAGAAGTCCAGTTGTCGGTAATAATAATTCTTCCCGCAAAGCGAGAGATGAGAAAAGAAGAGAGCCTAAAAGTTCGAGTAACTCGAAACTTCTGATAATTGCAGTTCCAGCCATAATCGGGGTCTTGATGGTTTCACTAGTTGGTTTAGTGATGTGTTGTCGACGAAGGGGCAACAATAGCAGGTTTAAGGCACCAGATGCCGTTGTTGTTTACCCTAGAGATCAATCCAATCCCGCTGATATGCTTAAGATTGTGGTTGCAAGTAATAATGATACTACCTCTTCAGCAAGCGATTTGAAGAGTGTGAGCTATAGTACCACGAGCGAAGCACAAATGATTGAGTCGGGAAATTTTATAGTATCGGTCCAAGTTCTTCGTAACTTGACCAGAAATTTTTCAACTGAGAATGAAGTTGGTAGGGGCGGATTTGGAGTCGTTTACAAAGGAGAACTTCATGATGGAACGATGATCGCAGTGAAAAGAATGGAGGCTGCAATGATAACCAACAAGGCTTTCGATGAGTTCGAGGCTGAGATAGCTGTTCTTTCCAAAGTTCGTCACCGAAATTTGGTATCTCTTTTAGGCTACTCTATTGAAGGCAATGAGAGGATTCTTGTGTACGAGTACGTGCCTCAAGGGGCTTTAAGCAAGCATCTGTTTCAATGGAAGCAATTGAATTTGGAGCCTTTGTCTTGGAAAAAGAGGCTAAATATCGCGTTGGATGTTTCTCGTGGATTGGAGTATCTTCATAATTTGACTCATCAGTGTTTTATACATAGAGATCTGAAATCGTCGAATATTCTTCTTGGTGATGATTATCGAGCCAAAATTTCCGATTTTGGATTGGTGAAATTAGCGCCCGATGGGAAGAATTCGGTGGCGACTAGACTCGCTGGAACATTTGGATATTTAGCTCCAGAGTATGCTGGTATGTGCCAATTCTTGTTGCTAAATTTTTTGAGAAGATCTAACGTTTTCTAATCTTAGCATTGAATATTGTCCAAAATCAAGATTACACACCTTGAAATTCTAACTACCTTAAATGCCTTCACTTAAAAAAAAACCCCTTAAATTCCTAATAGCAACTAAATTTAACAGATGAATGATGGCATAATTTTCATTTCTGTAACTTTTGTCACGGTTGGATACATTCTGTTTTGTGAGTTGCCGATGTTAAATTAAACTCTTACGAATGAAATGATACCAACCTTTATTCTCAAAAAGAATAAATAAAAATGAAATACTTTTCTATTTCATTATTGTTTTGATACAACATTTCTCTGCAAAATTGAAGTTTTCTTAGTGTCGATGATCATTTTCTTGATTTCTCTATTTTGTGGATTTCTATGCGCTGAAAAAATATTGGCAGTCTGTTATTTTGTTGAAAACATGTTCACTTTAAGGAACAAGTTAACCCTTACCTATGCTAAACCTTATGTAAAACTTAATTTTGTAGTAATAATCCGTAACATATAAAATAGATAAACTATTTTCCTTAGTCCTTTTGAAAATTTCTTGTTTATTATTTCAATTGAACCAGTGACCGGAAAAATCACAACGAAAGCAGACGTCTTCAGCTTCGGAGTAGTTCTAATGGAACTCATAACCGGTCTAGCTGCATTGGATGAAACTCGTTCTGAAGAAAACCAATATCTAGCTTCATGGTTCATCGGCATAAAATCCAACAAAACTACCCTCAAATCCGCCATCGACCCATCAATCGAAGACACAGAGGAAACTTTCGAGAGCATCTCCATCATCTCCGAGCTTGCTGGCCATTGTGCAGCAAGAGAGCCTCATCAAAGGCCAGATATGGGCCATGTAGTTAGTGTGCTTTCTCCTCTTGTCGAGAAATGGAAGCCAATGAAAGATGACGAAGAGGGTCTCGTGGGGATTGATCTTCAACAGCCGTTGCTTCAAATGGTTAAAGGTTGGCAAGCTGCTGATAGTGGTGGTGATAGTGTTGGCTCCGGTTCAAATGGGCTTGATGATAGTAAAGGGAGCATACCGGCGAGGCCTCCTGGATTTGGGGATTCATTCACTTCTGCAGACGGCCGGTGAGTTATATACTCTTTTATTTGCTTCATAATTATGGTTTGATCTATGTTTTTTTGTTTATGGATGTAGATACAGAGGGTGTTTGCAACTTGTTTGGTTTGTTCTATGTGTTGTTGTCGTAGTTTTTGGTGGTTATGTTTGTTTAGTTTGGTTTCTGATGTAGATAGAGAAATATCAAATATGCGTTGCGAAATTTTGTCACTGTGAATTTTTTATTATTAAATGCATTATGATTGAGTACATGCTTTTTGTAATTCCATTATTTGTTACTTTGATTTCTTTTTTATTGAAGTCAACGAAGCTATAGATATCAAAAGTAAGAGTGAGCTAAAGAAATCAATTTTACTTCAACATATGGCATCATATGGTTTGCTTAAGACTGCCCTTGTAGCTCCGTTGTTACAAATAGACCCCCTGAAAGAGTTCTTGTTGATAGATCCCTTACGTGAACATCTAATATTGGCAATAGAACCTCTGAAAAGGGTCCCCCAAAAAAAAATTTCACTTAGGGGGTTATCTGCAACAATAGAACTACAGGGTGTTAAGAAAGTTCAATTTGGGCATAACACTGGGCCTATCCGCAATTAATCCTATTCAAAATGACAAAGGCTGACCTCTCTCGGGAGATCAGTGGACTATACCATATGGCTCAGGAATAACTACATGACTCATCCATTTGTAATGTGCTCGCTTCGAATTAAATGGACCCTAAACATATTATGTTCAGAACAAAATTCATCCAAAATTTTAAGCTGTTAGCTGTTGACACCTAATATTCTTGATTTCTATCTTTTATGTTTTGAGTTTATTACTCTTTCCAAATACTCTCGATGTGGGATTATTAACCCTTGTGAAATAAATTAGGATTGTGATGCCTCTGTCCTCATCCTACATATCGCTCAAAAATCAATCATGAATTTTGCCCAGGGGTTCAGATCGTTCCTGTTGTCATACAAAAATCAAAGAAAATTAATGGTAATTTGTCTTGTAGATTCAAGGACATTCACTACCTTTGAGGAGAAGACCAAGGATAGATTTTGTCCTACATTTTTGTGTCAGTGTCTAAGTTAGTTGGGAGGTCTGCAGCAAAACCTTCAATTGAGTGGTTCTTATTGAGAGGTACCAGTAGCTCCCACATGGAGCTTGAAGGACATTGCTTTGTTTTGAGAGGTAGAGATTGCAGATAGCACCCTCAGTAATATCAGTTGTCCTCTTTAGCTAAGTACAAATCTATCTCCTTGTGACAGGAGGAGGCTAATTTGTGTCAAAACACAGAATAGCATCTGTGTTTCATTAAAACGTTCTAAATGAATAAATTTCACAAAACTACCGTAAACTTGTTTATCAGGGGGTGCCATTGAATATTTTTCGCTAAACTACCATGTCTGTCGGCAATTAGGTGCACGTACGTGTTTTGGACAATTCTGCAAAAATGCACTTTATATACCTTGTGTGTGTAGCGTTAGCGTTGTTAGCAACAATTTAATAATTTCTGTAGTTTTAAAAGTTCATGATCGTTCCTCAAATTAATGAAAAAAAGAGTTTACGGTAGTTTTGTGCAAAAGCATCCCGGGATCCATGGTTGTTCTGTGAAATTTATCGAAGTTTTAGTGAAAATATGAATTTTCTTTCAATTTGCTGAGTCATAAACACATGCAACCATCTATTGCTACTAGGGATTATGATATCCTCTTATGTTGATGCATGAGGGGAGATGATTTGAAAAGGTCATCTTGTCTAAAGTCTTTTGATGTAACATCATTGCTAATGTGAAGTTGTCTGGCCTTTCGTTGGAAATAAATCTCCTCTGAGATGTGAAAGTTACAACCTCACACCCTGAAATTATGGCTAGCTCACTGAACAAAGAGATGAGTATCAATCTTGTGCTTCTAATTGCATTTCATGTATCTGAAGTTAAATGTGCATATCAATTGTTTGGCGAAAATTTACTCTCAAAGTATACCTGACCCAAACTTTGCATCTTAATCAAGCATTTATGATTATAATTCATTTCAAATGAGATTATGATTGTAATTCATTTCAAATGGGATATGTTTATAATTCATTTCAAAAGAAATTACTACTATTCTTTGTGACCCAGATTTTTTTCATTCAACAAAGACCATAGCTGTCTACATTCTTCGTTGGAGCATATATGAAAAATGAAAAGCTAAGCAAGCCATAATCACAGAGCATCACGGTGTGTTTCACAACTCATTGAAAATGGGCGGTTGGCATTGGATCCGGTTCTTAGTGGAACCAGTTTAGTAGTTGTTCCACAACTAAACTTGTTTAAATCTCAAATTGAGCTTAAAACATTTAGTCTATCTTTGACACAATTTTTGCCAATTAAAAAACTCTCTTTAACTGGACCGGGTCTAAACTTGGACTAGTGTTAGATGGCTGTCGAACACACCCACAGAGACTGAGCTTGTCTTTTTTTTTTAAGATACCAATATAGACTTATGAGAATCACTAAGAATTCATTTGTAGTTAAGTTTTAAACGATCCCGCAAAATTGGTCCCAATCTACTTGAGTTCTATCTTTTTGCCTCAGAAAATAATTTTCGGAATAAATCCAAATAAATTAAATATTGTAGGGTAGAATGTTTCGCCCGGCCCAATGTGTCCTTATTCTGGTGGTCGCCAAGGTCTCGCAGCTCGGCCTTTTATCTTTTAAGATTAGATTTTGACCTTCATGTAGGCCTATATAATTTAAACAAAACGTAAGTTTTTATTTTATTGGGATCCTCTCTAATTAGGAGGTAATTAGAGAGTATCTAATTATCCCAATCTTTACTATTTATTCTAATTTTAACAGCTAAGATGATACCATGTAGGTTCTAAATATAATATTGAAAACCACTATTATCTTTAAAACCACTATTATGAAAATCAGTATTGTGTAAGTGAAAAACCACTATTATGGAATAGAGGGTAAAGATGGGATAATTGGATACTCTCCAATTACCACTTAATTGGAGAGGATCTGAATCCGTTTTGTTTATATTGGAAAAAGAATGGGATCTATTACAGATCCTAGTCACTAAACAAAACATAAGCTAACGTTGGAATGTATAGTTTTACAATGAGCTAAGTATTTGCAGGATTTATTATTATTATTATTTGTAAATTAAGCAAATGTGTAATCTCTTGCCGAAGATTGTAATTACATGACCTAGAATCTCATTGTTCAAGTGCAAAAGTGAATTATAAAATTTTCCTTTGGATTTGTAGTGTCTAAAAACCTCGTTCTGCAAAGCCTCTGGGCTTTTATTTTCAATGGCCTTAGCCCATACGAGGCCTAATGTACTGATGAACCCTACACGTATGATGGAAACAGTAGAATGCATTTTTGATAAATCCTACAGTTATGAGGCGATTCCCCTGAAAGGTTGTTTTAATGGCTTGATATTTGAAGTTATGGAGAGGTTATGTGGTAATCGTACGTTCAAAGTTAAGGGTTTTTTTCCTTTCTTTTCTTTTCTTTTCTTTTTTTTTTGTTTTTTGTTTTTTGTTTTTTTGTTTTTTGTTTTTTGTTTTTGGTGGATACTTAGCCTATGAAAGTTATACTTTACTATTGCACAAAATTAAGAAGCATTCAAATATCAGATACACATTCACTTTCATAATTCAAAATTTTATTTTTATCAACACTTCATCAAGTCTAAATGGATAAAATGCATATGATTAAACAGTTTCTTTCTTGCAATTTTTACCTCCAAGGGTTACTTTATATTAAAATTTTCATGAGTAATGAATCACTCTCAAATTCTTTTTTATAATTAAAAATATCATGAGTTATTAGGTTATGTCATGTAGCAATGTAACAGTATCCATTAATAGATGGCAACTATGATTTTGAACTTTGAAGTTAGAATGCAAACACAATTTGTACTTCTAATTACTTCAAGTTTTCGTGATACAGTTGATATTTGAACTACTAATCTTTTTAGCAAACACAAAAACAAAAACTTTTATATTAATCCATAGATAGGTACACGATACGTTTTTAGTCCCATATATACAATGTTCAAAATGACCTACGTCCATACAAAAAAAAAAGCCAAAAAGTTGTTTTCCTTTGGTTAATTATGACTTCAACCAAATTGACAGAGGGAGCAAGTGGAGCACATAAGATTTCGAAGTTAGAGAACCAAGCTCAAGGAGTCTGTGGCTTCTTAGGGTCGCCATTGTGATGTAACGGGTCCGGACCCGACGGCACCCACCTCAAACCCGACCCGTAAAGATCCACGCTACTCCCTCCATCCAACGGCTTCAAACCCTTAACATACTCCGACGGCACACCAGAAACCTACAAGTACAACACATGCAAATTATACACCAAGCTAAGAAACATGCAACTTTGTGCTAATAAAAAATATTCAAACCTTCTCATTTGTATATTTTGGTGAAGCCATCTCAGGGTTCAAACAGTCCAAGCCACCCTTGCACCCTAAAAAAAATAGTTAAGGAAAAAAAAAACTAGGTTAGAGAGAGAATATAATGAGAGTTAGAGAGAGAAAAGTTTTAGAGAGAGAATGTAAACCTAAACGTGCATCCACAACTAAGAACAAAGCAAAAGCAGCGAGAACTGGGCACAGCAAAAGCAAAGGAAACTTGACCATTTTGAGATATTTATCTCTGATCTGAGCCTACTCTGGCTAAGGCAGGAGAAAGTGTAGCCCATTTATAGACGCATCTGGATCTGAACCATATTTAATTTAATTAAATTAATTAATTCCCCTGATATAAGTTTTGTTGATTAATTATTAGATTTCTGAGTCGCGTACAGAGAAGAAAAAACTATGATTGCATTTCTCTGCAAAATTCAGACTAAGACTCTTTCTCTGTCTAATCTCAGCTATTAATGGATTAGCTTTGGGATCAACGGCGGCGTGCTTTAATATTCGCGTCCACTGTCTATTGGTCATTTCACACTAATTAATCACACCCACTTGCTCTACAACAAACGGGTCGGATTCTTGTGATTTTCATTCGGGTATTAGGATTTAATTGTTTTTAAGGCTTATTCACTTTGTGCGTGTTGCGCTTGATTACTCTCAGCGAGTGGTATCAAAGTGAAGACTAAGGTAGAAGGAAAAGTAAGACTTAATGTTAAGTCTGAAGATTAGCACATAAGCGATGAAAGATCTCATAGATGTCTGTTATATATCATGTTGCCGCCGCATGATTGTCAGTTTAGACCAAAGTCAGATTAGCCCCGCAGATGGATGGAATCTAAGATTATCTATAAGAGCGACATCGTTCTTTGTTAGCCTGGAAATATCATGGTTACCGATTAAAATGAAGTTATTGGAATGCCCATGATTCCCATAGATGACTAACCTGTACTCATAAATAAAAAGGGGTGCTTGCTAAGATATCTGCGTGTGAGTATAGTTTTATATTGGAAATGCTCAGGCCAAATAATGGATGAGCCGCTTAAGCCTTTGATTAATCAATTTCATACTTTTATTTAAGGCCAAAAACAAATGCGTATTTGGCACTTGAAAGATGAATCCTCTGCGGCATTTCTCATTATTTGGATAGAATTAATTCACCGGGTTATCGGGTTCCTCTCTAACGACTTATTATATCCAAAATCCAATATCAAACTGAGTCACCCATACTTCATCAGTACCAAAATTCGTAAATCCGGTGGGCCGTATTTACTGTCTTTAATATTCGTGTCGACCGAATCCGACCGCTACGCGTCGAGGTGACATCCGTATCCAACAGCGTTTAAGTACCCCTTGACGTCACCGAGATCTCTTGCCGCCGCAAATAGTAAAAGATGCCGAGGGCGTTCTTGGAATTCCCATGCATCGTGACGGGGGCATTTTGGGAGTGGCGCAGGGGGTTAATGGCTTAATGTGACGACTGTGAGAGGAAATGTTGAGCGTATTCTCATAATTTATACCTTTTAGAGCTGAAATGATGCTTTTGATTTGATGGCGTAATAAAAAATCTCAGTTGTGTACTGTTTTAAATTGTTGAGAGTAGTTTATATTAATATGAGGTACAGCGTGTAAGTTCAGCAGGATAATTGTGTACGTATAGAGTTTTAAAGTTGGCAGCTGGAAAATTAACAGAAAAAAGATTCCAAACACTTCACTTCACAAAGAAAGTACTGTTTTATCATTTGCTCAGCTCTCTTATCTGATGCTGCTTGACACCCGCATTGTCGGTCACATATAGCAATCAATCTTATGATTCTAATTACATTATCTAATTAAAACTGATCAGTCTTATATATAAGAGTATATCACGTTAGATAAAAAACAAAACTTTTGCTTTAATAGATAAAACTCTAATCAATTACAAGATTGTTCATGTCAAATTATTGAGATAATTAAGAAGATGCGGCACTGTATCTGAATCCATAGAGTAGGATGTGATTTTTGAGTTTTGAGATGTAGATCTTTCGAATCTTGTACGTGTATATCATTCTTAGAGCAAACCTAGTCTTTCTGAAGATGGGAAATCAAAAAGAGATTGTACGTAGAGATTTGGGGAACCACAAACCTATTTATAACTGAACTCATTTATTCATAATTATCAATTCAGCCCATAATAGAATTAACGATTAAATTTTAGTCTCTACGTATAGGAGGCTCATGCTTTAATTATGCACTAAAAGCCCAAACCCTAAATAAAATCACTTTAATGTGCTAACCTCAATTGATAGCACATAATACATATTTATTTAATATAGTGACCTGTGTATTGGATTTAAATCCAACGTATGAAAGTTTACATCAAAACTTATATGTAAGTAATAGTTTATGTATGACCGTTGAGAACGAACAATTACAATTTGTAGCAAGCTATTTGTATTTGAGGTTGCGTTTGGCAACACCTTAAAATTAGGTAGGACTAGCTTTCCTTAAGCCAAAAGTGAGTCTTTGAACTGTTTTTTTATGACTAACTCCGTGGTTTAATTATGATCATGTTTAGAGTAAAACTGGTCCAGGACTAACCCTTGCTCCTTTTTTTCCCGAGAGTTAGCTGGTCTAAAAGTAAATTTCAGAATGGTTTAATGTTAGCACCCACATAAGTGTACAAAACTACATTCTTCTTATTCTTAATTATTTGGGTGTAACTAGCAATAGCTAATTAGATGTTATACCTCAAGTCTTGTATAAAGAATGTTACTCGTTAATAAACAGAGAAGACGGTGATGACATAATTTAATGCAGAGACCGGTAGTTCTGTACCGTTTACGTACATCACTGGGAGTTCAAAAGCCATGTCAGTAGTTATATACACCATCTTGATAAATGCTGCAACTACCCAACAACTAAAGAACTATCAGCCGCGTAATTTATTTATTTTTTTTCAAAAGAATTTCGCCGAGCAGAATTAATTTAAGATTTAAGAGGGGAGGTAGAGTAAGGTAAGTGTCAAAAGTGAAAATGCTATTTGGTAGAGAGTTTTTAGAGGGTAAGGTGAAATAGAGTAAAGTGCGATGAGAAGAGAGAAAATGTAAAATGAACTAGAAAATGAAGAGAGAGAAAATCCATCCAATTTGGAGGGACACAAGAACGAGGAGAGATAAGATACAAAATAAACTAAAAAGTCATGTACCTCCCCTCTCTCTAATTAAACAAGAACCATAAAAAAATATGTCCCTCCTTGCACCTCATTAAATCTTACATTATCTAATTTTCCCTCTTTGTACCTTCGACCAAACCAAGCCTTATGGGCAATTTGTGCAACAATATAACTACAAGGGGTCTCCACAAGTAGGGGATAATATATGGGGTATATCCAACATGCGGATACTATCAACCCAATTTTAGAAATCCGAACCCAAAAATGAAAATCCGAACCGGTAGATGTGATCTACTACACATAAACTAGATAGAAATAAAATTTCAAATGATTTCGATGTGTTTTGAATTGTATATCAAGAGGCGAAAATTAACCAACTTCATGAAAATTCTGAAACATTGATTTTAACGACATATTTTGCATGGGTTAATGATGATGAAATCATTTGAAATTTTGTTTCCAACTAGTTCATGTGTAGTAGATCACATCTACTGGTTTAGATTTCATTATTGGATTTTGATTTTCAAAATTGGGTTGATAATATTTGCATGTTGGATACTATTAATAGTAGCCTAGCTCAACTATATATATAAAAATTTAATAACGTAAACAAAGTAAAAACCCAACGCCAGAGGGCCATTGGTGCAAAGCTGTCGAACACGCAAAGGTTTTTGCTCTCTTGGGTGCTTAAAAAAGGGTGGAAGCTATAATTTTGTATTTATTAGGATAAATATTTTGGTTAAAACATACAGTTTGCTTTTACATGTTTAGCAAGCAAATCTCAATGAGTGAGCTTCAAAAATCCTAGATAGTAAAATGAAACAAACGGATGTTCAAAACAGTTAGACCCAATTCTATAAAAGGTGAAATTTGTCAATTTCTCTTTCGATCTCAATGCTGCAGTTATGGCTTTATGAGTCTGATTGCAGGGTGTGTGGATTAGTAATCCACTGTTTTTCGGGCGGTAAACTTAAAACTTTTCATTTCAAACAAAACCCAATTTGTACAAATGCACATACTAATTCATTGTTGTCACCTATTCATTGAAGTAATACCCAATTCTATGGATTTCTTTAGCAGTAACTTTATGTGTAATAGCTATATGCTAATCTCACTCATGACAGCTACATTCACAAATCCATTGCAGCAAAACCACCATCAGGTGTTTGAATTTTCAGCAAGATTAGCACGCAACAAAATGACTGACAAGTGAACGTAACCAACCATAGCCAAGCAGTCAAAACAGGATTTTCCCCAAATTTAAATATATTTTTTTAATGTACGCTGCGCGAGTTTCTGTCTATATTTGTCAGCTCTCAAGTCTTCTCAGGGCTTGTATTTTCACCTGGGTGTACAAAATCATATAGTCAGAAGCTTTCACAACCTCAATATACGGTTCAGACAATGCCATCCACAGAAATACCATTGATACATATAAGTAAAGATTTTCAGTGCATATACATGACATGTAAGCTTCTTCCGAATCTATGAACATAAAAATATAACATTCTGGAGTAGGATGTATAATTATATACAAAGGAAACATCGATGTGAGGTATATTTCAATATTACGAAAATGGCCAATCTCCTTCGCAAATCCAAGATATTTCACATGACTTTCTCCAGATTCCCCATTTCCATATGATCTTCGGAAAGTTGCTTTTACACCTTGCGATAATATGATTCTTGACTGCAACAGGAACATCACCATGAATAAGCAATATCACCTCGCTGAAAGGGGCACAAAGGTTAAGCATGAAACATAAAAATGCAAAGTCGTAATCCAATGGAATATGAACCATTAGTTTCTTCAAACACCACCACTCAAGTCTCTGGTCAATCCATTCACTGACGAAGGAATTTTCTAGCTTAACCCATGCGCCCGGTCCCAATGCTAAATCATGAATATTAGGAAACGCACAAACAAGGTTAATGATGGTGAAAGAATTTTCAATTTCTATAGGTTGAGGTACATCAAGTTCCATCCTTTCAACTGATTTATTTTGTAACACATGTGCAAGCGAGTATAGGCAAAAGGACTCCAAACTAATAAACTTCAGATTCTGAATTTTTTCCGGGTTGAGTATCAAGCCAGGCTTTCTAATCTTAAGATCAAGATGAGACAATAATGGGGTTTCAAGAACAAGAATTTGCGGTTCAACACAATGTAGCTTCAACTCTGTCAGACATGGCGCATGTATAGCTAAACAGTATGGGAAATTTGATACTGTCCAGTGGCAGACCTTTAACTGGGAGAGACGAATCTCAGGCTGCTTGAGCCCCCCAACTCCGACTAAGTTTAGAACTTGGAGAGATGGAAAACACTGGTTCATCTTTGCTAAATTTTCATCATCTAGTCGAATGAATTCGAGGGTCAGTGATGTCAATTGAGGCATGGGTTTCAGCCTTTCAACCGAAAGCCAAGCATTTCTCACTTCCAAATGAAGAAGGCTTCCACCTGCAGGGAAATTTTTTTGTTTGATCAAAATATTCTGTATATACTCTTCTCAATTAGATGTATTAAAGTTATGGCTCAACATGAATAAGCCTTAGCAGGGAAATGAAGAGGAAACCAAAATATTCCTATAGAATCATATAAAACCAGACAAAAGTTTTAGTTCATAAAACAGGTGAGAACAGGGGAATTTCTTTGGCACTAAAACATCAAACGATGTCAACTAGATTGTAGAATGCCTGACCAGTGAAGTAAAAAAGAACTAAAAAGGCTGAAAGAAATATTTTAGAATCGATCCTCTACTTTTAAAGTTCTTTTTAACTGAAGAAACAACCACATAAAAAATGTGAAGCCACTAAACGTAAAGCAGTCATAGTATAACACCCCATTATGATGAAAAATCGTCTGTGCAACGTAGATGACAGGAAAATATACTAATTAACCTAATTCCCAGAACTTCGACTTCCCTTGGTTGGGCAATCTGTTATACTATATCTTGCACCAAATGAACTACATCATGCATCACTCATGTTGAATCACATTAAAATTAATCTCAAAGGCAAAATATAGATATTTACATTAAAATTCATGGTATCAAACCAAGTGGCATATAGAAGGCATGCCTCCCTTGGCAGGTTGCTATAAGCTTTTCTGGCAAGAAAATATGGCAGCATGGTACTATGACAAAATATATTAGCACCAGAGCATAACTGGTACATAATTCATAGCTTGAACTCAAACTACATTACCAGAAATGGTCAGGACTTAATGTCTAGAGACTATCAGTTGTAAAAAACTTCCATATTAACTTGTTTGGTAACATGCCAAATAAGCTAGCTTTTAAGTTTCATTTAAAAAAGTTAGGATTGCCCAATTTTTGAAAAGCTAGCTTGTAAGCTCACCTAAGTAAGCTAGGTGTGACATAGACAATGACTATTCTACCCATACATTTTTAAATTTTTTTATCATTAAAGCCAAATATTAACATACTTAAAAGCTTCTAAAAATAACTCCACAAACACTCGTCAGAGTCTTCACCCCTCAAATATCCTGATAAGGACTTAACATATTACATATGGGGAAATCACAACCCCGTGATTTTCCTTAGACATAATTAGTGATCCTATGAGTCAATCCATCATATATCAAAGCAAAAAGGGAAAAAGAATCTTTCTATCAAAATTTTTTCTCTTCCATTTACGGGCTGTTAGGCTCCAAGAGTGGAATCCACAAGTTTCCGAGTTTTAAATATTTTGTTTGGCTTATACTAAAATGGAATGAGATTTTAAGAATCTCAATTGTTTTCGAAGAAATTGATAAGAACATGATTTATAAGTCCTTATTGCTTTCTTGTTTAAAGTAGGATGTATTAGTAGTTTCAGAAAATATTTTGGACATCTTTTAATATTTTAGGTTTAATCATAAATCATCATATATCTAGAACTAATCAATGCTTTTATGGATTCTTCTCTAAAAAATATTTTTTGAAAGGGAAAAAGAGACTTACAAGTGCCAGAGATGATCACAACAAGCCACAAATTTAAAAACGAATTTTGAAAAAGATACTGCTATTTAGGTCCGGGATTCGGCACATGAAAAGGGCGCTCAAGTGAGCATGCCAGAGTATAAAGTAATAATCCTCATCCTTCCTCATAACTTTGTAGTTTTGGTACCATGGAAGAGACTTTTGACACATAATAAATGATTCTATCAATCTTTCTAAAGGATAAGAGTTATTTTGCTCTTTAATACCCTGGGGTTTTAGGCCAGTTTGGTATTACTTTTTTAGTTGGCTTTTTGCTTTTTTTTAAGCAGTGAATAATAATGTTTGGTAAAACTTATTTTGCAAGCTTATTGAAACTGTTGCTGCTTTTAAAAGGGTGCTTTTAAAAGTTAACCTGATGGTGCTTTTAGAAGCAATTGCTTTTTATAGTTTTAACATCATATAAACCCTTTAGCTTTTGACATTATTACCGTATCCATTTTAAAGTTACCTTGTCTATTTTGGGAGCTAAAGTTATGTCTCTTTTTGTCATTTTCACTATAAAGATCTTTAAGAATAATTTTACCAAACACTTTAATACTTTTGGAAGTAGCTATTGATATGATCACCAAACAACTGTTTTTACCTGCTTATACAAGTTGTTTCTATAAGCTGCTTATATAAGCAGCTTATCATAAGCTCCAGCAATGGCAATACCAAATTGTCCCTAACTCTTCTTGTAACTTTAATACCTTGAATTTTTATTTAGAGAATTCGATACCCAGAGTTTTCAAAATGACATTAATTTGACAATTTGATACCCCCGAGCCCTAAGTCCATTCCTCACTTACCCTAAAGTCCAAAAAACTGAAATTTTGAAAGAAAATTTGTTTCTCAATAAATTTTCTGTGTTGATATTTCTTGAACAAAATTAAGGTCAACTCTTTTGCACTTTGGGGTATCCAATTGGCAATCATCATTATTAATCAAAGTTTAAAAAGGATGAAATTTCGCGGTATTAAAGATAAAATAACCCAAAAAGCTTTTCAAGGAATGAAAAAGAGACTTACAACCATCGGAGATGATCGCCAGAGCCTCCGAGCGCCGCCAGCAAGACTGAATCCAATAATCCGAGATCTCAAGCCTCCTCAACCTCCTCCCAACGATCTCCACCAACCCCGCCAAAAAATCCGCCGCCGTCAGATGCAGATCATCACAATCATCAATCTCCTCCTCCTCCTCCTCCTCAGCCACCTCCTCCTCCGCCACAGAAAAAGGCTTCTCGATGCCGATCGAGAGATCCCTAAGGGAGGATGAAAGGAGGGAGAGGTTGTTGAGGACTAGGGTTTTGAAGGGGAGGACGAGGTGGTGGCGGGAGAGGAGGAAGCGGCGGCGGGAGCAGCGGAGGGCGACGGAGGAGACGGAGAGGGAGAGGGAGGTTAGGGTTTTGGAAGCGAGGCGGGCGGCGGCGAGGTCGCCGGAGGAGGAGAGGCGGGAGAGGATCTCGATGAGGAGGGGAGAGGGGAGATCCTCCATCGGAGAATTTGAGAGTGAGTTTGGATTTCGTGGAGCTGAGGGCTGGATCTATTTATCGGAGGAGTTTGAGGAATCCAGAGGTTGACACGCGGCAGTTTGGTACTGAGGATTAATTTTGACCTCGTTTTTATTTTTGCAGAAATATACTATTAGGGGTGAAATTGTAAATTTAAAAAGTAGGTTTGAATAGCTATGAAATAGAAAGCAGCGACTCTGTGAATGAAAGATTCACTAAGGGCTGTTTAGTTGGATGAAAATAAAGTTGCAAATGTAAATAGAGCAATTGGATTTGTAAATACATTGTTTAGTTATCAACTTTTTGATTAGGAAAGATAAATTAGCTTGTATTTTATAGAAAAAACTTACACCATATGCTACGATCATTTTTTTTTATAACCCAGTCCGGAATTAAATCCATGATTGTGGGAGCCATATTGGAACCTTTTAACCATTTGAGTCACAAGTGGTGGGTAATATTACGACCAATTTGATGGAAGGAATAGTAGCTCGCTTAAAAAAAGAAATTTAAAAAAATAAAGATAAATCCACCTAATAAAATAAATATTTTTGAATCCAAATAACAAAACCATCTACACCAAGCTTCTTCTATGGCAAATTGTTTAGTTTTTACCTAATTATTTTTCAATCAAACACTAAACTAGTATTTGAAAATACATCTCCTGCAATATAATTGTAGATATTCAACCATCGCATTTGAAGTTGATTTCATACAACAAATGTTGCATGCAACAATTGTTGTTACAAATTGCTGCAATTTATTTTTGCATCAAACCAAAAGTAGAAAGTGACATTTTTTTTCCATTTTACTTGGTTTGATGCACGTGCAATGCATGAGGTAAAATACCATGATTAAGTATTCTTAATTTATTTCCTCACTAAAATTTGTTTCTTGGTTTCACTTTAATAGTTTTTGCTCACTTATGTCTCTAAACTTTAGCATTGTGATTATTATTATTTTTTGATATTTGTTTGAATGGACTACACCGAATTCAAACTTTCATATTGATAATTGAATTGGCACGAAACAAATGTGATTCAAAGCCAATTTGAATTTTATGTTATTTGGATCGACATGAAACCAAGTTTGACTTGAGAAAGTATAGCATTGTGAAAATGAAAAATAGTTGAAAAATAGCGCTATAAAAGAAAGACAAATAATTAAAGCTAATAAGCCAAGATGATTGATTAAAAGTGGGCTAGAACGAAACTAAAGAGAATATGAAGTTATTCCTAATTAATGATAGACTTCATTAAAAATCCTAAACTAAAGATAACTATACAATATTCAGAAAATAAATCTTTTATTCCTAATGCTTTATTTTTTTTATTGAGTCGAGATTAATCATTCTCCACCTTTATCTTTTTCTTATGCATTTCTAGAGTAGTGTCTTCATCGTCTACATTGATTGTGACATTAGGTTAGAGATGGATTTCTTATGCTAGTATCTTTTTTTAGGCTCGTTCATCTTTTGTCTTCTTGCCTTAATTCACAAAGAAGTTGTTTGTATTTCTGATGTTCAACACAAACTTCTAGAAAAATTAATTTTGATTATTTTTCTGTTTCAATGAGAATAAAGATTAATTTCATATATATAAAATTTTTGAATTAATGTTAGGAGTTACCTTTTTTCTTTGTAATGAAATCTTCTGTTGTGCATTTAATAAGAGTATTTGCTGCATCAAATAATGTTATCTTTGCTCTGTCCTTGTCATTTTCCATGAGGATCTAAACTAAATAACTGTATTTTTATTGTCAATTTGCCTTAGATTATAATGTTAATATTTAATTTTGATATGCTTATTTGATAAAGAAGAGATATTATTTAACCTTAGTAATATGTCATCGGTGATTCTATGACATTCATCATTTGGACACACTTATTAAGATTTCTATCTACCTTCTTGTTGCAGCCTTTGCAAGCAGCTCAACTATATTAGAAATTGTAGTTATCTTTATATTATATGTACAATATCGTGTCTGTATATTGATAAATTATTTTTAGGTTTAATTGTGTGAATTTTAGGATAGGTCTTGTAAGATCATACCTCTTTTTGGAATGTTGTGATGAATGCATATATCAATAATTTGAATTTGTGTTGCATTTGTAAAAAGCCTTGATGGAGGTGCGTTTGTCTTGGTAGCTTGTTCTGACTACATATTAGCATTAAAATAAAATATTTTTTCTTTATTATACTATATGGATGTTTGCTTGGTTAAGCAGGAGGAAGGTGAGGATGATGACAAGTCATCATGCCCCTTAGGCCCTGGGCGACACACGTGCTACAATGGGCAGGACAAAGGGTTGCAATCATGTGAGGGTGAGCTAACTCCAAAAACCCATCCTCATTTCGGATTGAAAGATCCATTCATATGTAATAATGGAGATATGTGGCAGGAATAGTTTAGTGGTAAAAGTGCGATTCGTTCTATTAATAACTTAAATAGTTAAGAAGTCTTTCGATTTTTTCATATTACGATAAAAAACTTTATTTCTTAAAAAGGTTTAAAAATCTGATGGTGCTATTACATGCTTATCTTTGATCGTGTCTTCAAGAATTGACCCTTCGTTGGTAGTTATATCCTCAAATAAAATTAGATATAGAGTCATGCCACTGTATAGGAAAAAGAAAAATGTCAATTTTAATTTTTTGTAGTTGCACAATTGTAAATAAGTATCACATGTATACTTTTATCTATTATAGTGGTTTCCCTCCTCTTATCTGGCTTATTTTATCTTGCAACATAGTTGATCAATGGCTTCACTTTAGTTTCTATTGAAAGATTATTTGTATGTAATTTTATATTAAGTTTATGATTCCTTTAGTATTTGAAGAATAAAATATGAAAATTTATAAATACTTACTAATTTTTTAATTTTTCATGGAGAATGCTTCTTTAATTGGGATAAAGTTGTTCAATATGCTCTTCAAGGGGAACTCAGTTGGTGCTTTTTTGATGGGTATGCCTTTTATCGATGTCAATTCAAGTGATTCATGAACGTTTTTTAATTTTGGGTTTATTTCCTTCACTTCTCCATTTGAAATAAAAACAGCTTGATTCTTTTGAAGGATATCTCTGAATTTTATGATAGTTTCTCTATACATAACTTCTTGTATTTTTTACCATATAAATATTATTAACACTAGAGATCAATGCCTATACATTATAATCAATTAATGCTAAGCTATAATATTATAGTCTTTTATCAGTTTTATGTAATTTAGTCTCTATCAACTAATATTATTAGTAAATTAAATGCAGTTCCTTTAATTTATACAGTGACGTTAATTTTTAATTTATGCTATATTTTTTAAATTTTTATTCCTTAACTGGATATTTTTAATCTATTGTTATTGCTTTTTTTTACCAGCATCAGCTTAGACTATTTTTAGATGCTGAAAAGAGGTAGTAGTAAATTTAAAGTTGGAAGTTAAATTTATATATCTTAATGAAAGAATATCAGACAATTACTCTTTTCTTTGCCAAGTTTAGAAATTTCAGCCTTCTTTGTGATTTTAAAATTTTGAGGGCATGTTTTGTAATTTTCAAAACTTTGGTAGTGTATTTTAAAATTTTTAAAATTTAAGTTTGGTGTTTGTAATTTCTATATTTTGTGTGTTGATGGTAAGTTTTCAAATGTTAGGATATTTCTTACAACTCTAAAATTTTGAGGGTGTTTTTTATTTGGGTTGCTTTTTGTAAAATTTAAAATTTCAGCACTCTGCTGATAATTTCAAGATTTGATGTGTGCTGGTTATAAGGTTTGATATTTTAGGGTTCTTTGCGATTTTTAACTTTTGAGGGAGTTTTACGATTTTTTATAACTTTGGGCTTTTTTTCTAAATTTTAAACTTTGAAGTACTTGATGGTAATCCCTTGAATTCATCTATGTTGTTCGCAAGTTTTTAAAAATTTCAAAATTTTAGGGTTCTTTTTTGTAATTTAAACTTTTGAGGTTATTTCTATATTTTTGAAATGTTAAGGGTGTTAATTACAAATTTAAAATTCTTTGGGGGCTATTGTTAATTTCAAGATGTACGCAGTGCACGTGGCTCTCGCCATTGTGGGCTCTAGAGAGGGTCAAATGCATGAGGTTCCCACTAGGTCACAAGGCAACAACCTTACCGTTACGCCAAGGCTCACCCTTATATATATATATATATATTCAAATATTTTTGACTTTTCATATCCTCTTCTATGATTGTTAAAGTTGTTTTGATTTATCAATAACCTTCCATCTTAATGGATTTGGATCCTCTTCAATTGGATGATAGTTAAAGAGGGTCTAATTCTCTCACCTCTTATCGTCTGTCTCAATCTCAATGGATGAGATCATGTCACATAAAACTTCTATTGTTATTTTGAAAACCATTTTGATCTTGAAAACACTAGTAAACTTGAAAATCACTATTATCAAAATCACTATTTGTGATGGTGGAAATCTTATATGGTGTGATTTCATACATTGACATTGAGATAAACTATAATGATTAAGAGAATTGAACCCTCTCCAATTACGACCTAATTGAAGAGAATCTGAATTTAATCTCAATAATCAAACTTGCACAATACTAGACACAGTTTTACATCTTCATGGAAATTCTCTTTAATTATTATACAAAATTTAGTCTCAAACGATAGATTTACTAAGGATACATACCTTGCAAATACAGAATTCATTTTTTTATTTGCATGGGACTACACTTCATTTTATTCAAGACAGAAAAGAAAAACATGAAGTGTAAAGGAATCGCATCATGCCATACTTAGTTTTATCAAATCTAGCTCTTAAGCGAGCAAGAGAATGAGCGACGACACTGGGCTTCTCTCCTAGTATTAAGGAAGCTAGAAAAAAATTAATAACTAATATATCATCCACAATATGCTTGAATGGCACAAAGGAAAAAGAATCAAAATTTAGAATGGTAATAGCTAACAAACAACTCAAACTAATGACAATACAAGAAAAATCTGCTTCACTAGCATGCTGAAGACTTTAATGAATTGCCAACAACTCAGAAACAATTGGCCCATAAACTGGTTCCAAGGCTTGCCTATACAACAACACTTTCATGGTCTCTGAATGCCACATCTATGCCAACTTGATTAGACCTCCTAATATAATTCATCTACTGTAGATAGGTAAAAATGTCAGAACCGTCAACCAAGCATCCTATGACACCACAAGGAGGCCCGCGGGGGTATAATCACCATTCTAAAGTGAACAAAAAGGTTGAACAAATGAAGCGGACCCAAAAGGAGCTAAGGACATAGGTTCATGAAGATGAACTTAAACAAAGCGAGAATTAGATTAAAACTCATCCAAAAATAGACAAGGACATGTTTAAACCTAGCTAAGATTTCGTGGTGCGAAGGTCACATGGAGTTAGGGTTTACGTGATGCTAAGCCTACGTAAAGTTAACGGCATGTAAACTTTCTGCCTAGCTGATAGATGAATTAGCAAACAAATCTACAATATATCAGAGGCATCAAAGTGCTATAAGACAAAATCCCTGCAAAACTTTTACATGCGGCTACATAAAGCTGCCAATGAGAGTGTTCATGGGCACTACTAACACCGTATAAATGAGAAAATTTACAAGAGTTGTTGAAAAGGATGTCGCACTGCTATGCGTTTGGTGCCCGTACACTGAAAAGTACTAGAGTAGCTCGCGTAAACCTAGTGGCGTGTAAACCACCCTAACACCATGTAAAGAAGGTTTTCTATATAAATAGAGACCCTTAGCTCACAACCAATGAGCTCCAAAAGTTTTACCAAAGCTTGAAAGTCTCTTAACTTTTATCTGAGCCTTCTTGCCTAAGGTTTGAGCTCTCCTCTGCACTAGTAGAGTTGCTCCTCCTCTAGAGAGCTCCTTGAGTTTTCTTTGGTCCTTTGAGTCGCATATCTCCTCCCACTCTTCGTTAGATTTTCTCATCGGCTATTACTTCTCCTTCAAGGTTTGCTCATTAGGGTTCCTATTCACCCAAAAGCTACTACTACTCTCAATGGAGTTTTATCCTTTCATTGGGTTCTACAGTACAATTGAGAGTGACTTCTATAGCTGGAGTAATCTCCTTCCTATAAGAGGGTTTGCAAATAAACCCAAGTGGAAAAAAGAACAAACCTTTGGTCTTCATCATTTGAGATTGAGTTACTCTTTCTTCAAGGGTGTGAGCTTCACAAAGGGGCAATGTCAATACCTTTCACCTCATCATATAGTCCATGGAGATCTCAATCTTATCTCTATTGGCACATGGTCAAGATCCCAACTATATAAAAATAAGGAGTAAGTGGACTGGATCCTTTCTCTGCTTGTTTGAAGCCCTAGTTGAGACAATGTCCATGTCACCGATTTGTGTGGAAGACAGACGACACACTCAGTAGGATTGGGGTTCTCCTCAAACGAGAACATCATGTCGCAATATGATAAGGTTACTCCTAGGACTATCGTTGAAAGCCTAGTCATCGAATTTCATCATGAGGCATACAAGAGGTTTCTAGGGGAAGACGGTCATAGCTAAAATGCAGCAAAGAAGAGTTGAAAAATCTCTATCTCCAAACCTAACTTTGCCTTATGCTGAGCTACTTTACGTGGTCCTCAGCCAACACCCCATAGTGATTAAGACAATGCCGCAAACTCAGCTAATGAGAGTTTATGCACTGCTAATATTCACGAGCCATTAGGCCAACTTGGCATAAATTCTAGTAGCAAGCCAGAGGTAGAGCAATATCACATGGGCGTAAGTATGGGTAAACTTCTAACTCCACGTGAAGCTTTTACCTCACATAAACAAGGGCAAAGGAGACATTTGGGTGTTAGACTTAGACGGGATCATATCAAATACCTCTTATTTCATCAGAACTTGGAGCCTAGTCCCCTCGATGATCTGAGCGACTTTCTCAATGCATGCAATCGATGGCATTCTAGCAACGGATCATCCGTTGCCCAGCTTTTTGGCTGGAAGGCAGATGTCGCTATCATTCACTATGCTTCCCCTATTGCTACTACACAGAGGATAACCTTATGACATCACCAAGTCAGCTTTACAGCTTCAAGCCAAAGATCACTTTGGTCTTTGAACGGCTATCCGAGAGTGCAAATTTTTAACATCCCAATGTGGTATCAAAAGTGCTAGGAGAAGGCTAATCAAAAGAATGACATTCCAATATTCAGAAGTGTGAATCTAAATCTTCCGAGAAAATGCAAGTCTTGTGGGAGAAGAACTAACCAGTATAATAATCTGACAGCAGTCACCATCAATATGACAGGAAGAACAAATGAGCTTACACACATCAATCATAGGCCAAAGACTACTACTGTTCAAGGAGAAACTCGAGGAAGACGTGGAGTTAGTGCTGAGATCGACTCGTAACCAGAAAGAGTCTCCTTTACAAGGGAGAGGCCGAGATAGTATAGCATGTGGGGACATGCAAGCTTACCGAGACAAGGAGTTGTCTCAACATACCCTACCAATTTAACACCACCAACACCCCAGAATCAGATAGTGAATATATCCCAGAGTTTAAAAGGATGGAAATTAGAAGTGACAGCCCATATCGATGCACTTGATCTAAAGTAGTCATTTCTTTTGACTATAGCCAAATCTAACCAACAAGAAATCATCTATCCAGAAAGCAAGAACACATCTGAAAGTTTCATTCTGATGACAAACTGGGTCAGCATATGCCTTTCTAATACAGAATCTCCATTTGGTCTAGGGTAGCTACCATCAACATGACCGAAGGAAAGAATGAAGAAGGTCAGAGCAAATCAAATGTCATTCCAAACAGTGACTTGACTCCACCACCAAATAATGGCAAAAGTCTAATTCCAAATGAAGATGACATCGGTAGCAGCAAGATAGCTTCTGCTCGAACTTTGGAAGACCGATCACCGAATTTTTTGACACAAGAGCAAGCATATAGGGTTTAGCAAAATGCCCTCAATGACTTTTAGAATTTTATTTAATAGTTTAATTGCACTCTAGATGACAACCTTGGGGAGTAGAATCACCATGATGGGGGCATTGGTGTAACACCCGTAATTTTCAGTATTTTTTTTCCGTATTAAAATGCTAAACGGTATTTTTACACGTTCTGTAATACCCGTAATTTTAAATACAAAATTAAGTAAATAGTTTGGTGTTTTAAGATATTAAATAT
>JBAKGM010000412.1:1059514-1071868 GCA_037177215.1 Asparagus racemosus | reverse complement strand
AACTCAAAGCTAGATATTCGGGGGAGAGAGCGGATCCCCGTCATCTTCAACCTCAAACCCATTTTGACTGTGTGATTACGTACATCAACAATTAGCATCTAAGTATCATAGAGAAATGTTCGAGTAAAAATTTTTATGTCTACATTATTAATGATACTAACATGCTAATTTTTTTTAACAATTTATGATATTTTTCTATCAGAACATTGAAATTATGGTAAACTTTGTGGTATTTAAGCGTAGTTAAGTTACACTCCTCACGGTTAGTATTTGGGTTTAGCTCCTACAATCTATGCGATATGGTAAGGAACCAAAGATTGCATCTTGACCCTATGAAATCCCTGATCAGGTTATAAAGACAATCAGGATATGTGTGTCAAAGATTGGATGATTAGGCTATATAGTCATTCTTTATCTTTCAGTTTTTGCTATGTTCTTTTAATACGTTCACTCAGAAGATCGCTAGGCTTTTGTTTGCACTTAAACTGCTCCTGGTAATGGAAATAAATTTATCATTGACCAAAAAAATTTCAACTGTATCTCGTAGCATTTGTATACCTTGAGTTATTTAAAATTAGCATTTTAACAAGTATTTTGCTTATATTTGCACATGTGAGTTTTACATGTAGAATAAGTAATATTGAGCGGATAGCAGAAACTGAACCCTCATAATTAGCGTGGAAGGCTAGAAATCTAATATTTTTTTTCTTTTATTTTTTACCTTTATAAATTTATTCTTTAGCCATATGCATGTGCTTCTAAAATTAAATTGATTAGAATTTTTTTAAATTATTGCTTCTTTTTTATATTTTTATAAATACTCCATTTTTAGAGAGTTATCAGCAACTTCTGCATCCTTTCTTTTCTTTCTTTCTTGGATTCTTTTTGAAGTGAGATTTTCTGAGCAATTTTCTTCAGGAGGTTTAACTAATGCTTGATGTTTGATGGGAGGGGTTTATTTGTGAGCACCTTTTTGTTTGGAATACTCAGGCGGTTATAGAGGTGAGCTCATTGTAACGGAAAGGGAGGAAATTGAGAGGTTCACATTGGGGATTAATGGGTACAATAGAATTAAGAACCAACTCATGGTTTGCACTAATTATGGGTAATTAACATGTTCACTTATAGGTAAGGTGGTTAGTACGAAAACGGAAGATGTATGAAAATTTATGAATAAACAAGGGAGAGATAACGTATATTACGTGTATGCTTTTGCTTCTTAATAAAAATGTATAAATGGCATTTATTTCATGGCGAATGAAATTATTTGGGGTTATGAACAATTTATTTGGGGGCTATTTATGTGTTGTTTATATATGTATGCACGTGTTTTATCATATCAAGAGAAACAGAATTACACTCATATCCATGACAATAAGAAGACACTTTTCCAATTATACACGAAGATTTGAGAGAATTTTACGAAGATATGTTTTTAGCGTGCAACAAACTTTTATAGTGGTATAGTACTAGATTAGATTAGATTAGATTATTAGGATTATCAAAAATAATAATTAACAGAATTTTCAATTATGAATGATTTTAAGTTGAAGAGGATTCTTACGTGTGTGTGTATATATATAAGTTTATCTGCTACGTACCACATCATCATCATCATCATGTATAACTATCCCCCAAACCCTAACCCTAATAACAACCATCCAAACCCTAACCCTAATGGCTACTATCCCAATGCTAACTCCAACTACAACGAGCGCACCCAAAAGCCTAACCCTAACAAAAACTGCCGCTGCATCTTCATGGCGATCTTCTACACCCTCATCACCGCCGGCGGGATCGCCGGCCTTATCACCTTGATTGTAATGACAGTTCTCGAGCCCAAGCCCGCCGAAGTCTCCGTCTCGAGATTCGAAGTCTCCAATTTCAACCTCTCCTCCAATTCTCTCACGTCCGATTTCAACGTCTCCATCGCCGTTCGAAACCCTGACAAGAAGTCGAGCATCAGCTACCACGAGGTCCACGTCGCCGTCCTCTACAACACCATAAACATCAAGTCCGTCATTAACACGAACGACGACTTGATCGCCGAGACATCGGTTGCCCCTTTCAATCAGAGGCCTCGAGATGTCGCGGATCTCGAGGTGAGGTTGGCGGCGGTCGAATTTTACGCCGACGAGGATAGGATCCGATCGAGAGATGGAGATGCGTGGTTCGGAGTTAGGGTCGGGTTTAAGGTCTACGGGCATTGGAGGACGACGGTTTATTGTGATAATATTCGAGTCGGGTTGAAGACCGCCGGAGTCGGGTCAATGGTGGGGCCAGCGAGGGGTTGTAGCGTTTACTGATCGAGCAAGAACTGTGTGAGTAAGTAGTTGTCTTTGATATTTTTGTTTAGATGATAACTGATATATACGTCAGATGTAGCTAGTTCATTGCACTATGAGGAGATTTTTTTGATAGATGCACTACAAAGAGATTTAGATGTCATATTGTCAACATCCTTCTTATATGTTCTTGACTTTGAGATGCATAGATTATGTGATGAATAGCTCATGTGATGAATAAAATTTTTTTAGTACACATGTATATGTATTGCTCCTGTGTCATTGTATTACTATGGTACTCACCGCTGAACGGTTAGAATGTTTCAATATGGCTCCCACGTTCTTAGATGCGAGTTTGGACTGGGTTAGCCCCAAAAAAAAAGTGTAACATGGTTGTTAGTTCCTACTTTCTAGTATAGTATAGTTATACGTGTAGGTTCAAAGAGGAAAAAAAAAACCCTCTACATCAACAAATTTTTATATATTTTGAAGAGAAAAGTTAGAATGTTTTCAGATGCATTTATCTTTTTAACCTTTTTTAGTAATTTGGTTACACTTTTAAAAAAACTTGAAGTGTTGATGTGTCATCATAATTTTTTAAATCAAAATCCCTACAAAAGAAGATGAATTTCCTGGAAAGTGACAAATACATCAGAAATAGAACGGAATTAAGCCTAATCAAACAAGAGGAAAATTCTAAACATGAAAAGTGATTACATGAATATCTACTTCTATGTTATTTCATAAATCCTCAATTTTCACAAAAAACTAACAACACGAACTCTTATCCTCAAAACACTGTGGAGAGTTTTTATCCGTTCCTGTGAGCCATCTAAAGAACGTCAGAGGCCAATAATAAAATGGCTGGACATGTCCATGAACGTAGGCCCAACTAACCGGCAATTATCCAGGGCCCAAACCAGGGCCCTCTATGTTCAAAGGCCTTGCGAGTCTTTTTTTTCTCAAATCCAGACCCGAGCGAGAACGAAAACGGAAGAATAAAAGCACGTCCCTCCTATTGGTCTGGCAAAAATTTATTAAAAAAAAAATCCTTATTGTATTATCAACAGCAAAATTATATCATATAAATTCATGTTAAATCACGCTATGCTAGCCTATATTTCCGTCCAAAAGATTTAAAATGGATTTAGAAAAAAATATGGTAACATGAGTTATACATTTCGATCTACAAAGATAAAACTCAATCTCTAGAACACCTTATTGTACAAGATTATTATACTCATAAAGTTTTCAATAGAACAAATTCAAAAAGGATAAAACTTTAGGCCGGCTTTTGAAATGGCCCACCGACCTTATAAAGGAATAAATGAGTAATTGCATATTAGTCCCTTACTTAACTTTAGTAGTCAAATAGTCCCTCAAATCTCATTATTTGCTTATTAATTCCTTAAATCTTCAATTTTATTGCCATATAGTCCTTCTATTAGAAAGTCCTTTAATTCTTATAACTCTAGTTGGATTAAGCATTATAACTCAACATCTCAAATTACTTTAGTGCATCTTAGAAAGATCGTTTGTTTTTAAATTTTTAGCCCCCTCAAAGAGGGAATTAGCTCGTATTTGAGTTTGGGGGAGGTAAAAGACTCGTAGAATACAAAGACTTAGCAGATTTGGACTTTAGAGTGAGCGGTTTCGGGTTTAAACCCGTTATGAACTTGGCGGGTGCATTTCGAAATGATAGAGTTAATATGAGTGGGCCTATATGGAGAAATCTACCTACTTTCATTATATTTAACCCTTATTATTAAATTCGCCTACCAAGAAGGATGAATTGGCAATAAAATTGAAAATTTAAGCGACTAATAAGCAAATAAGTAGATTTGAAGGTGGAACTATTTGCCAATAAAGGTTGATTTAGGAGACTAATATTCAATTAACCCAAGAATGAAAGCAGCAAAATATCTTTAACCGTGTCCGTATACATTTTCAAAAGTTTGTAACATTTTCCGTTACTTTAATTCGATCTCAACAAAGCGAACAGCTCCTTCTAGTTCCTTTCGTGCATCTTTCGCCAAACCACCTCGATACTTCCAAATTCGCAAGATTACTCCCTCTCTCTATAAATCCCCAGTCCCCACTGCTGAAAAAACCTTGCAAAAATCTCCAAATCTTTTACCGTACTTTCACTTTCCTCTCTTCTATCGCCGATGAGTTCGACCAGCGATCGCCGCGATCCGAAGCCCGACTTCGTCACCGGCTACCCCGCCGTCCATCCGGCCTCCGGCGGCGGCGTTGCCTACCCCTACCCCGCTCCGCCGCCCAACGCCGCCCCTTACTACCCCCCAAACCCTAACCCTAACCCTAACGGCTACTACCCTAACCCTAACCCTAACTACAACGGCTACTACCAAAACCCTAACCCTAGCTACAGCCGCAACTCCTTCCTCCGCCGCCTCTTCGCCGTCATCGCCGCCGCCTTCATCATCGTCGGCGCCATCACCTTCATCGTCTGGCTCGTCCTCCGCCCTCGGTTCCCCGAATTCGCCGTCTCGAGCTTCGAGGTCTCCAAGTTCAGCCTCTCCTCCAATTCTCTGACCTCCGATTTCAGCGTCGGCCTCACCGTCCGAAACCCTAACAAGAAGATGAGCATCGATTACGATCAGGTCGGCGCCGCCGTGCTTTACAGCGACGAGGACGTGATCGCGCAGACATCGCTGTCCCCCTTCTATCAGGGCACCGGCGATGTCAGGGACCTCAAGATGAGGTTTGCGGCGGTCGGGGTTTACACAGATGACGATACCGTAAACGCGATTCGATCGGAGCAGAGCAAGGGGGATGGAGCTGTGACGTTCGGAGTCCGGTTCATTTCGGTAGTGAAGTTCAAGGCCGGGGCTTGGAGGACGAGGAGGCACTATTTGAGGGTTTATTGCGATGGTATCCGAGTGGGGTTGAAGAATGCCACGGCTGGGGCTGGGTCGATGGTGGGGCCGGCGAAGGATTGTCAGGTTTGGATGTGAGCAAGAACTATGTGAGTAAATAGATGACTTTGCTGTGGGTTATATTTGGTTTCCTTTTGATGCTAACTGATATGTTGATATTTCATTGGGTTACGAAGAGATCGAGATGTCGGCTTCAGTGTCATATGTCTTTATAATCTTCTTATAAGTTCGTTATTGTGAGATATTTCATAAGCTACTTGCTAAGTTTGCAATAAAATTTTGTGGTTCTAGAGGACATTAGTTATGGGTATTCTTCATTTCAATTTGGTAACAGCTTGATCAGTTCTTCAAGTTTTAGTATCAAGTTGTTCATCTTGATTTTGAGAACGTCAAGCTCATCGAAATAGGTTGGTATACTGGGGGACTACTCTTAACTCAACGGTGAAAGAAGAACTACTGATTAAAGCTTTAGAGATGCAAAGTAGTGAAGTGAATTTGGGTAATATACATGATCTTAGAATGCAATATTTAAAGTGTGGTGTTTTCAGTCGGCTAAAAGTCCAAGGAGATCGAGGTGGAGTGACTTTCTGATTGGCGGGTGTGGTGGTTTTTGAAGAAATTTGATAGTGATAGTTAAGGATGTGTTTAACTCAGTGTTGTCGATATTTTGAACTTCTAGCTGATCTTGATAGTTGTAGCTTCTTATTGTGAATCAAATTTGGTTTTGTGCTAGTGTTTTATTACTTCAAAGGGAGTATTATGTTAGGTCAGATTGTGTACTGCTATACTAGGACCTAACCCCTTCGGCAACTCCTCCATGTAAGTTTGCTGATTTGAGGTCCCATTGAGGTCTATGTTGTCTGATTGTTGGGTGAGACAAGGAATTTACGCCTTACCCAGGTCTCCACCATGTTCAAATCGAGATTCTTCCTTTGCAAGTAGTAGTAGGCCCTGTGGGAAACATAAACTCTTACCTCTAATGGGATATATTAACCACGACTACTGTCCATAATTGTTAAGAAACAAATGGACAAAGTCATATGCCAAACCTGGTAGATGTTCCTAGCTAGTGATATCTGAGAACTCCAGAGTCATTAATATTAAGTTGGAGTCAAATATCTGATCCTAGAACAATGTAGAGAGTCAAGTGTATCTAAAAAGGATCATGATAATTATGTTTGTCTACAATATTTTAGGAAGGTTTTCAGAAGAGGCTTGACTTGATAAATATTTCGTGGAGATACTTGTATAGAAATGTTTAGAATTGAAATGTGAGTAAAAAGATTTTTTTGTAGCCTATAAATGCTATTGAAGGGTTCATTTGATGTTGTAAGTTGTAAGAGATATGTGGGATGCAAGGTGAGATTATAATTCGTAACTTGTAAGAGCAAATTTTTTTATATAGTAGATTTGTTTCTCTTGCCATATTGTTTCTAAAAAAAGTGATTTTTTTTTTCAAAATGCTAACTAATTTGAATTCTAAATCGGATCGCCGGGCATGCAACTCAATGCGTTAGTGTACCGCATTATAGGACGATTGATCTTGGGTCATGATTTGCTATAGTGTCTCACGTTCCCAACATCTATGGTATGGTAATACAGAAAGATAGTTATTACAATCATTGTGTTGTTTTAAAAGGTAATTAATCAAAGTATATTTGAACAAATCTTGATGCGAGTGAATTAGAATACATAACTTCCATTTACTCTTTTCTTATGCTTCCTAGTTGTCAACCAAATTGTGTAGACCTTCTCTCTCAGTCTTTCTTGTTGATCCTCCCCCTTTCTTATATTGTCAGTTTCATGCAGACTCTTCTAGCAAACTTTATCAGTTCTATAAAAAGTACAACTTAAACAATTCTACTATCACTTTTAATATATTGGAGCAATGGACAGGGGTGGAAGTTAATAGGCTTGTGTTAATCACAGATTGACCTGAGCTAATAAGCTCTGCAAAACATATGAGTAACTCAAGTTGACATCATTCTTGTAAAATATGGCACAAGTTCAAAGCGGGTAGGTTCAGGTTAAGATTCATGCAAATTGATTTATTCTGGATGAAGCCGGTACATGAATGAGATATGAGTAACTCAGACCTGACAGGACTCGTACCAAACAAGACAGGACACAGGTTCAAAGCTAGTTGGTTCAGGTTGAGATGGACACCAATTTATTTATTTTAAAAAAATGAAAGATCTGAATTCTATGTAAATCCTACTTGATACAGGTGGCAAACATAGGTACACTAGTGATTAAACTGATTGTTGGGTGATATATATGTCTAATACCAGTAAAATAGGTATCGTGTATTCTGTAATCGATGCGAGCTTGTATTAAGAAGCAAGCATTAAATTGGCATGAGAAGCAAACTAAGTACTAACAGCATGCTTGTTGACCACAATAAAGAGTTATTATGTGATAACATAGCTGATTCAGGAAGGTTGAGCCGAGGGATCCTGATCTATTTACGGAAATTAATCTGATAGATCAGTAACTTTAAATTTGTTACAGCTTGCTGCTCCTGCTTTTGGATAAGTACATCCCTAAGCCGTAGCTTAAATATTGTAAGTCGAGCAAACTTCTGGATGTATATCTATATGTATGTATCATTTTTTTAACCTTCTTCAGATGTACTTGTACCCTATGGTAAGCCTTAGCGGGTGAAACTCCCAACATATTGCAGGATGGAAGAAGAGTAAGTTTAGGACACATAATATTTCCCTTTTCAGCCAATGTCAGTTATGGAAAACTTTGTCATCTTTTCCTATGGAAGTTTAAGACACATTTAGGGGTTTTAGAACTTTCATGTCACCTTCATTTCTTATAATTCTCATCGATTCAGCTATGAGGAAATTTCCTATGTGCTAAAGTAAACTCTATGAATTGCAACGTAGCCCAGCCACATTATTTAACATTTTTATATTTAGCAGGGCCCAATAAGGAGCTTATACCTGGGAGCTAGATGATGTGTAAGGGATTTTGCTTGTGGTTGGATGGTTAGATTTTCCTAGATTATGTTCTCCTGTATGCAACACTTTAAATAGTGGCATCTTTGCTTACTATTGGCCTACTTGTTCCTTGAGGGAATAATGCTGCTATTTTCTCCTTTAAATATTGATTGTATATATGTTAGATAAATTTGGTATAACTGGGCCTCTTGAGCATCATTCTATTTCAAAAATATCCGGAACATGATGAAGATTGAGGGACTCAATGCTTTCTGCTCAATATACCTCAAATCAAAGTTGGGAATTTTCACATCATGCGCGTATTAGTGCTACGACTTTTATGCTCTTGACCTTATGGTAGTTTGAAATTAAAAATGATGCTTTCAGTCAGAACTCTTTCAAGGTTTTGACAATTGTTAGGAACTTGTGGAAAACATGATTATTTTGGTGTGACTTAATTCTTTGATTACCTGGTCTTTATCAGGTGCCTATAATCAAAAGGTTTTTGAAAGACTTATTAGCCAGCCCTGCATAATAAATCGTAGATCAACTTTCTGGCTCTGAAAATTTGTGAAATGATAATTGATCGAGGACTAGCTTATTGGAAGTGCTTGAAGATCTCATACTCTTCATTGATGGTCTGTTGCTTTTAGTTCATGTATTGCTCGCAAAGTAGCACGGATACATGACACAGGGTATGACACGAACACCAGACACGATAATTCTTCAAGAAGTAGACATGACAACATGGTAATGATATTAGAGTATATATAATGTATTGTGATTATAATTTGATTACAATAGTAATCATAGAAAGAGAGTTTATATACATGCATACAATTAAAATTATGAGGCTGTGGTTTGGATGAGGATGGCCCTTTGTTGATCAGGATTTTGTGTCATATCCAGCGCATCTAAGTCATGCATCCTAACGATTATGGACAAGTTTGCTCTTCATCTCCTTCCAACTTCAGTATCCTCTTTGGTTGATTTTTCCTCATCCTTTGGCTAGTATCTGGTAAGAAATGAACTTTATTTGTTCTTCTGATTGTTCCAGGTTGCTGCTTTCTTAGTTAATCTAGGACCAACAAAACTTGGATGGACTTTAATTTTCTTGATCCTTTGGTTTCACCTCCTTTTCTTTTGCAATGATTATGCAAATTATTGTTCAAGCAGCATTCATCTATCTTGTCTCTTGATTTTATTATTACTATTATTTGTTATTGTCTTTTCTTTCTCTGTCTACAGTATTTCTATTACTTCTCGATACAGGAGTCCTCTGAAATTTCAACCTATTTTCTTTACACAAAAAGAGATTTATTGGGTTAATTTCTTTCTATGATATGGTTTATGATATTGATATGTTGGTTGTCTGGAGAAGGACCTGAAGAATCTCAAGTCTCCTCTTGTTTGTTTTATCTTCTTTTTTTCTTTTTTCTTTTTAATCTTGATTTTAGATAATATAGCAAGTTTTCTTGAGATTTTGAATTTGTGGCTTGCATTTTCTAGGGAAAAGGATAATTTAAGACCCCATTGCTTTGTATCATGGCTAGTCAAGATAGTAGCAATTAATTATGGATGGGTGTTGGTGCTGTAACCTTTCATGGAAAATTCCAACTCAGCGTGTTTAATTTCCATACTCCGCTTCACCTTTTTATTGACCTAGTGCCTAACAAAAAGTCCTTTAGTCTCTGTCCGTCTTAGATGAACTTGTGTATGTTTCAAGTGTATACAGTTTAGTTTACTTAAGTACAATTAATAAATCTTTACCGCCTGCGGATTTCTAATTAATTAGTGTTTAAGATTTTAATTTAGGGGCAGCTTGAGCTCAGCCTTGCGAACCCATAGGTTAACTTTCAGCCGCCATTTCGTTGAAAAACCATTGGGAGTCCCACATGTGTCTGTAAGTATAATGTAATGACTTAAATTAGGTCTTTATATAGGGATATCCTTTTTCAATGTAGTAGTTTAACTTCTTTCTACTTTATTTGACCGTTTACTGCTTAATTTTGTTTTTTGTTTTTTAAATTTTTTCAACCCGTAATGCAAAATAGCTGGTTATATTCATACACTGATTGTATCGGATTGGTACGTAGATAGTTTAATTGTTTGTTCTGCTTTTACATTTATTCAAAACTTACAGCAAGTACTTATTGCATTCTACTCCCTCCACATAGGAAATTTGCATAGACTGCATACTGCATGAAGTTTTTCCCATGGTACACGTTTCCTCCTCACCTATCTCTATTTTTGTCTCCAACCCTAAAGAAACTTCAAAAAAAAAAAAAAAAAAAATTCCTCCTCTCTTATATCATCCTCTTCCTCGTAAGTAGTCCCTCCACAAACTCCCCCATCACCATTACCTTCACCCCTCACTCTCTTATATCATCCTCTTCCTCCTCCATCATTCTCTCCTTCAATTCTCACTCATCATGTCGAAGGACTGTGGAAAGGACTGTGGCAGACACAGGCGAGAGCTCTGCATCCGCCGCCTCCTCTACGCCCTCCTCCTCCTCGTCATCCTCATCGCCATCGCCATCCTCATCATCTACCTCGTCTTCAAGCCCACCAAACCCAAGTTCTACCTCCAAGACGCAAACGTCAAAAGATTCAACTTAACCCAACCTAACCTCCTCACCTCCGAACTCCAAGTCACCATCTCCTCGCACAACCCCAACGACGGCATCTCCATCCTCTACTCCAGCCTTAAAGTCTATGCCTCCTACAATTACCAGCAAATTACGCTTTCGTCCCTAATACCGCCATTTAATCAGGGGCACAAAGGTGTGGATGTTTGGTCGCCGTATTTGAGCGGAGAAGGGATTCCGATAGCCCCATACTTGGGGCAGATGCTGATGGAGGATGAGGCTGATGGGTTTTTTTTCTTGTCGGTGAAGATCGAAGGGAAGTTGAAATGGAGGATTGGGAGCTGGACTTCTGGGCATTATCATTTGTTCGTGAATTGCCCGGCGTATTTGTCGTTCGTTCGGAGCGGCGGGAGTTCGAATTCCGTCGGGGATGGGGTTGGGTCGGCCGTCGGGATTAAGTTTCAGCGGGTTTCGGCTTGTAGTGTCGATGTTTGAATTTGATATGTAAATTATAAGGAGAAAGTTACATAAAAGGGGATTATAGGGGTTGTGTTTTGTGCAGGTAATTGGAGTTGATGGTATCGTATTTGTGGAAATTAGCAATATATTTCGCTTTTCAACTCAAAGATTCAGATTGAGAAACATTGGGGTTGTGATTCGATCATCATCTATCACCATAGAATTACAAAACTCTAAACAGCTTTCGAGTTTCTTTTCATCCCCTCATTTTCTTGTATTTTAATCTTTGTAAATATCGGACTTCACCTCATGTCTTTTTAAGCGGCGTAGCGTCAATCTCTTTCCAAATCTTGGCACGACTTTATACAAATTACTTTTTATTACCTAAACTCGCATGCTCCTCAAACTAGTTTACAAGAATCCACAATGATTCAAAAAATGAACGTCTAGTTTGGTTGTTGTTTTGGTCTACTCAAGTGTGTAAATGAAAGTTCAGTTTTATCTAGCTTGATAGTGAGCTGCCAACCGCTGAACTTTATCCTTAATATACTCCACTACAAATGCAATCCACATGAATGGGTCAAGTGATTTGAAAACTCAGAGCATGGTTTGGGTCATAACTTGATATGCTCAATATGATGTTTGCTAACTTAATTCATCACATTACCACGTAATAAATAGTGACTAGATTGGAATGACTATAGTATGACCCTCTTATGGATCACTCAAACGATAAATATTGTAGCGTATAACTTTCTAATTTTATGCGTCTCGGTAAAAAAAAAAAAAAAGGCATGAAGAAAGAGCGCCAACTGCTCCCGAGACGTAACTTCAAAGAAAATAATTGAGGGAAGCCCACTTGACTTGAAACTCTCTCTTTCTAGTTGACGTCTATAATGTTCCTACTTCCAACTCCAATTAATAATATTGGGAAACTTTGATCCAAATGAGCAAGATTGTGACAGTCTCGGCCTCACACAAAATAAATGCGCAAACTTTTTAGGCTAAAATCTCTCTAAACTTTGATATGTATTGATATTTACTTTTAGCTCCAAACTTGATGAGGTCAAGGTCCCATTGTTCCTCAATTTGAAGTGTAACACCCTGTTTGGATGGAGGTTAATGGATGGAAGGGAATGTAAAATTTCAAGTTTACTTCGTTTGGGAGTTTTTT
>JBAKGM010000412.1:1046086-1059414 GCA_037177215.1 Asparagus racemosus | reverse complement strand
CAAGTTCACTTGAACGGGGCCTATTACGGCCCACCGGTCCCCCCCTCCAGCACTTATCGCAGCGTGGGAAGATCCGGCTCTGTCTGCTGCGGCCCATGTTGCATTTTGTCTACTATTTTCAAATTTATTTTCTCGATCGTAATCTTTATTGGCATAATCCTTCTCGTCATCTGGCTCGTATTTCGGCCCAATAAACTCCACGTCTATGTCGAATCGGCCACCCTCTCCCAATTCAACCTCACTAGCCAAAACACGCTAAATTACAACCTCGCCCTCGACGTCAGCATCAGAAACCCTAACAAGAGGGTCGGATTCTACTATGATCATATTGAAGCTAGGGCGATTTATGATGGTTCTAGGTTCGGATATGACAATTTGCCTACGTTTTATCAAGATCACAAGAACACGACCGTATTGCACCCGAAGTTTAAAGGGTTAGCGGGTGCGTTCGGATCCGTATCGGATGTTTATAACAGGGAGAGAGGGGAAGGAGATTTTTATGTTAGTGTGAAGATTTATACTAGTGTGAGGTTGAAGGTGAAGTTTGTGAAGGTGGGGCATTTCAAGCCTAAATTTGATTGTACCGTGAAGTTGCCCGCGCCATCGAGCAAGGATAACGGGTCGGGTTCGTTCGAGCGGACCAAATGTGATGTTGACTTGTTCTGATTGGAAGCTTGGGGCATGTGAGTCTCACGTGCAGGATGGGTTATTAGTTGGATTTTTTTTTTTCTTTCTTTTTTTCTTTTCCATATGCTTTTCCGTGATATTGCTTTGGTTATATGTATATATTGATATATTTGAGGGGATTAGTTGGTTAGTCATTGTAGTATGAGATCTTTTGTTTACGTAAATAAATGGTTTGTTTTTTTATTACTTAGCTTGGTCAATGTTTTGATGATTTCTCTTTCTAGAAGCTGTTGATAAATTAATCTCAGAAAAAACAATTGGGTTTCCGCTGGAGTTTGGATCTAGACGGCGTTGGCTTTTGAACATGTTAACCTTTATTTTTATTTTACTTAAATATCCAATGTCCCATTTAAATACTCTATAATTTCTTCTATGTTGTACTTATATATCCTCACTCATTTTTTACAGCACTTATATACCCTAAAGTTTTTAAATCTTTTGCTTGTATGCTCTCGCTTGTTTTTGGCATGACTTTTATATCTAAAGTTTTTAAAACTTACACTTGAATACCCTGAAGTTTGCAAAACCGAGGTATTTAATTGCATATTTTAAAAACTTTAGATTATCGAAGTGCAATTCTAAAAATTGTAGGGTATGTAAGTGGTGCTAAAACAAGAGCGAGGGTATATAAGTGCAAGTTTTAAAATTTTAGGGTATAAAAGTGCGGCCAAAGATAAGTGAGTGTACATAAGTGCAAAGTAAGGTAAACTATAGGGTATTTAAGTGCAATTAAGCCTTTTTTTTTTAAAGTTTTGCAAAGTCTTGGAGGCAATTTCATATTACCAGCACCAGCAGATTGTCTTTGTCAATAGTTTTCGAAGGTATGTCAGACAATAAAGAAATATAAGGTTTGTTGTGGAAATTTTAGCTTCGTATTCAGATTAAAGTGTTAACTAAAAATGACTCTAAATTTACTAATTTACGAGACATCATGAGTAAGAGACATGATAAACTAAAAAAAACTCGAGCATTGAGAGTCAATAGTTTGCAGTGATTAATATTACCAAAGTCTGATTCCTCCCAAATCTAAGAATTCCACCCCCGCCCAACAAAGAAAAAAAAAGTCCATAGTCAATGGTTTGCAATGATTAATCTATATCTATACTACTATAAAAGAGAATTGCTATGTTAAAACTTTAAATTTCCTTTTATACCCTCTCAATTTCAATATTTCCCAATAACTATAAGTATAAAAGTTTGTGTAGTTCTAATGACTATTAGGTTCTCTTGGAATTATATTTTTGGCTAGTTATCATGTTGGCTATCTTGTAAGGACTTTTGGGTTTCCATGAAATTATATTTTGGGTTAAGTACTTATTCTTAGTTTTGTTTTACATAATTACTATTCATCTCGAAAATATAGTTATGCTTATGCAATAATATGATGAAAGATAATATTTTTGAGCAAATAACCAATATTATTATGCAAAGGCTTTCTTTATGTATGTAGAAAAACACAAGTTTTGTCTTGCCTAAGTTAAATAAATATGAGAAATTTTTGACCAATAATTTCTTCATGTTCTTTGTTTAGAAGAATGGATAACTTACTTGTAGTTATATCATAGAATCGTGGTTAATAACATACAAGTTATGTGCAGTATGCTAATGTAGTAGCTAACTATTTTGATTTGGACTCCCATGAAAGGAGAGAATGAGCACTAAAGAGTAACTTCTAGAAAAAATATAGGAGGATGGATAATCAAACTATTTGAAGTGATGAAGAGTCAATAGGAAAGTTTAATTACAAAATATTGAGGGTTAAATAAATCTATATCTATATCTATATCTATACTACTATAAAAGAGGATTGCTATGTTAAAACTTTTGATTTCTTTTTATACCCTCTCAATTTTAATAATCTCCAATAACTATAAGTATTAAAGTTTGTGTGGTTCTAATGACTATTAGGTTCTCTTGAAATTATGTTTTTAGTTAAACACTAATTATCATGTTAGCGATCTTGTGAGGACCTTTGAGTTCTTACGAAATTGTACTTTGGGTTAAGCACTTATTCTGAGTTTTGTTTTATATAATTACTATTCATCTCGAAAATATAATTATACTTATGCAATAATTGCTTCCATCGAGAGAAGATTTCTTTGTAGTTTCCATTTCAAAACGTTTCAAAATGAAAATAATTGAAAGATTACACGTGTAACTCTCTCTAATACAAAGAAAATGATTTCACTCTCTTCAAAACATATACAGAAGTCACTACGCAGTGAGCTCCTGCTTGCGTGAGTTCTTTGTCTGTGCCGGGGATAAGTCGTCCGTGGACCACCGAGCAACGATCGTCGAATTGACGGAGTTGAGTTTATGTTTCGCTAAGAAAATAAAAACTTAAGCAAATATCTTAGCCAAGTAAGGTATCTACTCTTTCCAAGATTAAGGTGAAGCTTAAACTCGAGGAATCTTCAAGTGAAAATGTTGTTAAACTCTTCCTCTGCTCCTATTAGATCTCTTTTTCTTTAAATATCCAACTCTATAAAAAAATCTGATCAAGATTAAGATCCCCTTTCTTATGGGTGTAGGAAGTAATTTATAGCTTTTAGGGGGTGTAACCGCTGAAAAGAACACAAGTTGTGACTTGCCAGAATTGTTTTGTGGGCGAGACACTTTTTTGTGTCTCGGCCCAAAACTATCTCGGCCAAAGAGGTCGGGTCCCCTCTGTTGTAACAGCTCCTCTTCTTTTTAAGGCATGTTTAATGCTCTATTTATTCTCTCAGTGGTTGTTTTTCAAGGATGTAACCTTCCATTAATGTAGATAAACATCCCCATATGTTGAAAAGGTCAAATGTGCCCCATAAATAACAATAAAATACCTAGAAAATATTTCAGACACTTTGGTGTCTCAACGATGGCTAAGACACAACAAGTGTCTTGTATGTGCATGTGCCAGTTTTACCCCTGTGGTTAATTTTCTTAGATTTTGATGATGTCGTTCTTCAATATTCTCATGATTAAATCGCACTTGAGGTTCATCGGTAATTTTCAATGCCTACAATAATATGATGAAGGATAATATTTTTGAGCAAATAACCATGATTACATTATGCAAAGGCTTCTTTATGTATGTAGAAAGATACAATTTTCGTCTTGACTATGTTAAATATAAGAAATATTTGACCAATAATTTCTTCATTTTCTTTGTTTAGAAGAATGGATAACTTACTTGTAGTTATACCATAGAACTGTGCCTAATGCTATACAAAATATGTACAGTGTGCTAATGTAGTAGCTAACTATTTTGATTTGGACTCCCATGAAAGGAGAGAATGAGCACTAAAAAGTTGCTTCTAGAAAAAATATAAGAGGATGGATAATCAAATTATTTGAAGTGATAAAGAGTCAATAGGAAAGTTTAATTACAAGATATTGAGGGTTAAATAAAAATGACGTGCACTAAATTTAACAGTATAAGAAATTAAATAATGTTAAAATATCCTTAAGTTTATAATCTAAAGCGAACCACTACGTAAAAACTGCAAAGTCTGAACTACAAGGATATTCTTTGGTAATCATTTTCTATATAGAAAACCTATATTGATACTATATTAGAGTGGATCTCAAAAATTTTGCTATTTTGAGATAACCCCTTGAAACTTATTGTTTAAATTATAAATTTAACATTAAAAACTAATTTAATAATATATATTAATCTATAACTTTATCATATATCACGTGCAACACACGTATGACATACTAATATTACCAAAGTCTGAATCCTCAAAAAATTAAATAATAAATAATTTTTTTTGGGCCAAAGTCTAGTTGGCAATGAAAAAAAAATACTACACTCTTCCTTACGGTCTCCTCAAATATGGAATGACGCTGTTAGCGCGGAAAAAGAGTGTGGAAAACTTTGAGGATTCTCTGGTCGTTAGTCAAGTAAAATTAGAATTAGGATAAAATTATACAGTGTTAATTAACTAGAACTCAATAAAAATTAAAATTGAGATAATTGTACAAAATTATCCCACTTTTGTCATATTATATAGTAAAAAGAGAATTCTAGTCTCTCAAATTATCCCACGTTTTAAACTAGAGCTAGGTCGTAAAACATTAGAACACTCGTATTTGTTTTGTTTGTTTTGTCATGTTCTGTTTCTTTATCCTCTTCAAACCACACCATAAAATCATATAAAATCTCTTTTTACTCTTCTATTTACATATGTTATTTTATTTTTGAATCAAATATTAGATTTTTATAATTAATTTAAATTAAAAAACTACAAATCCATGCTTTATTAAAAATTAATTGAAATCAAGAGATGACGGAAAGGTATTTGGTAAAAAGAAATTTGGAAAAAAACTTTGATTTTTAGATTTATATTTAAATAATAAATCCAAAAAATAAAAAAATTATTATCATTATTATTATATAACATCTTATAATCTAACTAGTAGTTATTCAATATTACCTAGTATCAAAGTAAATATACGAATTAATAATAGTAAGTTTAAATATGTAAATAATGGCCTTATCATCAAGATTCATAATTTATATACTTCGATTGTTACAAATTATCCCAAACCATGTAAATAATTGTCCCGCGAAAATATCCCGCTTTAAAAAATTACTCTCAATTAGCCTACTAAAATATCCCACTTTCAGAAATTTATCCCGTACTAACAATTGTTCCAGTCCTATTTAAAATGTTCCTGTTGACTACCCTCCCCACCCCCCCCCCCCACCCCACCACCACCAAGTTAAACTTGAGATTTATCTAGAGTTTCAAAATATGCAAGTGCTATATGCTAAACATCTAAACTTTTTATGGCAATGAAAATTTAGGGCTTGTTTGGATTAGGGATAATGAGGGGTAGGGGAAGTTAGGAGACTCATTATTCTTGCTTGGGGAGTTGCTTTTGATCGGTAACGGGGGAGAAAGTATTCAGATCAACTAATGATCTTCTAATCTAATAAGAACAAGAGATCTTTCTTGACCAATCCCTTTGCCCCTCTTTCTTCGAGAATTAGAAAGATCCTTTTTGGGTATGAATTTGTTCATTTGGAATATGGGCTCTTCTATTTTCTACTTTTTTTTTTGTTTTATTCTTTATTTCATTTAGATTTTCTTTTTCCCTCTTTTCATTTTATTCTCTTCCATCATTTTCGGTAAACGATTTGTATTGGATAAGATGATTATGAAACTTTGACCAATGTACCTTGCTAAAGGAGGTGAGAAATCTAATTTTCTTCCCCCCAATTTGGGGGTGTAACTAGGGTGAAGGGAATTGCTCAAAAAAGACAATTGTAAAAAGATAATTTTACTCTCTATCAAATTTCTAACAATAAAATAATTTAATAATATGTAATGATATTTATGTAATTTTATATATATTCTATTTTCTTTCCTTCACTTTATTAACTTTCCAAATGATGTGAAATAAGTTTCTCTTCGTTTTTCTTACTGAATTATCAAACAAAATTTTCATGTTTTCTTAACTTTTATTAACTTTAACTTATCTTATGATTGACTTTAACTTCCATTCACTGTCTGCAAATCCAAACAAGCCTATAATCATGGAAGAATAGGACAGCATTGCATTTGGGCTTAATGGCACAACCTTTATAGCTGGGCTCGGTGAGGGTGAGGTTCGAGAGACAAGAGGCAAGCTTTACGGGCTTACTGAGTGAGAGGCTTTATGCGCAAAGCCTTTTTTGATAGATCTGGGCTTCACAGTACTACAATACGAGAGGAATGTTTGAGCTTTAATACCCCAGCTTTTCACATATTACTAACCTCAATATCCTGAATTGCACTTTGATAATTTGATCTGCCAAAGTTTTCTAAAAATCACCGGAAAAAAATAAACTTTGGTAAGAAAATCATTTCTCCCTCTTTTATATGTTGATATTTCTTGCAAAAAAATTAAGGCCAGCTTTTTGCACTTTGAATTTCAAATCAAATTTTCAAATTAGGTTTACAGGATATTAGCGATCTAAAATTTCAAGACTTTAGTGATTAGAGTGCAAATGACCATGACTTCTATTATTCTTTCCTGGTCCTTAAATATGTCATCTTAGTACAGACAGCTACAACCGTGGGCCCCATCTCAGCCAGTCAAAGTGTTATTTTATTCTTTTATTTATTTTATTCTTTACTTAAACTTTCCTCTTTTATTTATTTTATTCTTTACTTAAACTTATCTCTCTCCCTCCCTCTCTCTCTCTCTCTCTCCCTCCTCCCAAAGTCCAAATGGCCAGTAACTCTTCCGAAAGTTGTCTCTTGAACCTCTGCCTCTCTCTCGTCAAGCTCATCTTCTCCCTGGGCATCACCATCTTCGTCTTCTGGCTCATCTTCAGGCCCAGCAAGCCCAAAGCCTTCATAGAATCAGCCCATTTGGCCCAATTCAATCTCACAAACATTCAACAGCCCAATGCTACTCTCGCTTACAACCTCACCCTCAGCCTCAGCATTCGCAATCCAAATAAAAGAGTCAGCTTCTATTATGATTACATTGAGGCCCAAGCCCAATATGGTGGGGCCCAATTTGGGCTGGACTCAAATTTTCCGGCCTTTTTCCAGCATCACAAGAATACCACTATTTTGTATCCGAGGTTTATGGGCCACGCTTTTGGGCTGGGCTCGGTGGTGAGTACAACGTTTGAGAGGGAGAAGACGGAGGGGTTCTTTTATGTTGATTTGAGGGTTTATTGTAAGGTGAGGATTAAGGTTATGTTCTTTAAGTTTGGGCATTTTAAGCCTAAGTTCGGCTGTAGATTGAAGCTTGCTGATAAATCTGATGGTGGGTTTGAGAGGACAAAGTGTGATGTTGACTTTTGAGGGATTGGATCCAAGGTTGGAAAATTTTTTTTTTTGGGGACTTTTTTTAGTTTCAAGTTGTATTATGTTGCAATTGTTTACAATTATAGATTTATAGGGATATTTAACTTGATGCATTTGTGGGAGTTCGAATTGTATCGATTTGTTGGTTGCGAACAATTACAACGTGATGATTGCTATGGATCAGTAACAAAAATTGACTTTGGCTTTTCTTTGATGTTTGGTCTTCTCTGACCGGATAAGATACATGTTTGGTTGTACGCGGTTATCTTTTTTTTTTCCCGCAGTTGACGAGAGAACTTCTCCATGATCTTTCGAACTATGGGTTCAGATTCACGGGTGCGTCTAAGGGCACCCCACCATCATGGCCTTAAATGTTTCAGTAAATTAAATTATTTTGGATGCTCTCTGGGAGAGTCAAATCTAAGACTTTGGTGTACTACTCATAGATAGCTTAACAACTTGGCCAAACTCTCTTCGGTAGGTTGTAATCATTGGCTATGTTCAACAACCGCTCTAAAACTAGTAAGGATTTATCATGACTCTCTTTTCAAGTACGTTTGTTTTGGTTTGGTTCAAAAAGAGGTGGTCTAAGATCAAACTAAGTTTAAGGATTAAATTCGGCTCTATGAAAATTGGCCAATGTTGGCTCAGTTTTATCCTATCACAATTTTTTTTTTTCAAAATGAAAGTAAGATGAAACCTGACCCATTCTGGGAAGTTGCCTGGCAAACCCTCGGACATGAGGTTTTGTAATGGGCTTTCGCGCTAGGAATCATATTACACATTTCTTATCGTAATTTTAATTCAGTGAAAACTGTAAAAATCAGCATAAATAGTTAAAACATTGGTGAAAGGCAGAATACTGGACCAGCATAATCATATTGACACCTGGACATGTATAAGCTGCTTCTTCCTCTGCCTATGATTTGCTAACATTTGGTTCATTTATATGGTTTTCCCCTCCTCGCTCCACTATATATGGGATCATAATTAATAACTGATTAATCACGTTAACACATATTAGAATTTGGTTTTTTTTCTTTTGAAATAAAAAGTCCGCAGCAGTAGCTTTCGGGTTTCAATCATCCCAAATAGACAACATTAGGTCCACTTGGCGCGCGAGTTTATTCAATTGATTATTTTTCGATCGCGACCGTGGCGCACACGAGAATCGAACCCAACCCCTCACGATACAGTGACGCGAATTTACAATGTGACCTACAGAGCCACTCCCTATTCAATTGATTACTAGTAATGTATATTGATCTATTGTAGCATGCACATTAGATTTGTTAATGAACGATAATAGTATTGAGATCGATGGCCCATAGAGAGAATGTTGGGCTATTTTTCTTCGTTGACAATTTTTGAGTGTTTAGCATGTGATTGAAACAAGGCATTTTTTTCTTTCAACAAGGCTCTTTTCTTTTCCATGACAAAATGGATAACCTTTTCATATTTGCTAACTTTTGGTCATGCAGCAACAAACAACTTAGCCCCACACTCAAATTTACACCGACTAATAATGGATTGAGTTATGTTAATCTAACAACTAACCATCAATATTTGGCCAAGCTTTCTTCTGCTCTGCTCTGCATTGCATTTGCTCATTACCCCCAATCTGAAAAAATATAAACTTATTCTATACCAACAAACACCAAATCCTAGGCCTCATATTTTAACTCAAAAGCCCAAAAGTAGTAAAAGAAAAAAGGCAAAAATTTTCTTAAATGCCCGGAGCCATTACTTTCATGCATTACAAACTCTACCCACCACACCATTGCTGCCTTCACTGTCACCATCTGAATTTACAAGTTTACCCCCCAAAAAACTAAAATTCCCCAACTAAAACTAAATGGCTGTTTTACCTGTACCACCCCAAATCTATCACATTTTAAAAATTATCCTCCAAATTTAGATATTTGCTAACTTTTCCCGAATTCTAGCATCTCGAATTAAATACTAAACTTTAGGTTAAGAAAGATTCAGATGACATTCCTACTATTTTATGCTGGTTGTTCTGCTGAACTTTTCTCATTCCAGTGTTCGAAAACTATTTTGTGTAGAGTCGATGTATTTTATATCCGAAGATAAATTTGCAAATAAGATTGCATTTCCTCCAATTTTTGTGCAAATCACCCCAAAATGCAGGGCTGGTTTTCTAAAATTTACTCAAAAGTTAACTCAAATAGTAAAAACCTAACACAAATTCTGTTCATCAACGGACGCAAAAAATAGCAAAGAAATATCGTAAAATTAAAGTCATTACTTCGTGCATTACAAATTCTACCCACCGCACTATTCCTCCCATTTAACTCCCCTAAATTTACACTTTCACCCCTCTACAAATCTAAAATTTACACTTCCCCTCGTTCCGGCGACGCCTCCGGGGTATAGTACGGCGTCTCAGCCCCCTCATGTTTATCGGGTCCAAACCCAAAACCCTTCTCAACATCCGAATCCGTATCCTCTCTCTCCTCCTCTTTGATCGTGTACAAAACCCTCGACCTCCACCTCGCGAGCTCCCACTCCTCCGGTGACGGCGCCGCCTCCGCTGACGCCGCCTCCTCCGTCGCCGCAGCTGACGTGGCAGGCTCGACCTTCGACCGCTTGAGGAGAAGATTCCATAGGGAGAATCTTTTGGCAGAATCTTCTTCAGATTCTGCGGGCCCCGAAGCTCGCCGGAGCTTGCGGCGGTAGTAGAAGATGTAGAGGAGCTCGCCGGAGAATACGATGAGGGCGATTCCGGCGATGAGAACGAGAGCGAGGGCGAGTTTTGTGATGGTTGTCATTTTGGGAATGTCGAGGGGGGAAATTGAAAAAGGTCTTGGCTGAGAAATTGAATTAAAGACGCGGGTTATAGGGAGTGAGGGATTTGGATTGGATTTGAGAAGAGGGAGGTTACCGGTTGTAGCCGGTTGAGGTGCTGTAGGATGGGAGTTAACGGAACGGTGACGTGTAGGTAAAGCGGTGTCAGTGTCCTGTGTGTGATCGGACGAAGTAATTCTGGGTGCTTTCTTTTCAATTGTTATGTGATTTTGTGATGAAATCCAGATGAGACAAACATTTTTTTTTGTATAAAAGGAACTAGAGATCAGCCAAAACACACCATTGATGTTTTGAGTTTTTAAATATTAATATTTTAAATTAAATTCTAAAATATAAGTATTTCAAATCATTGAAATTCACCACCAATAGGCAATATATCAATTTGATTTAGGAATGTCTGAGTTTAATTACAGAGCCCATATTTTCTACTGGTGTTGTGCATAATTAAAGGCGAGCCTCAACACTCGGGGTTTGCTTCGTTCTATGAGGGTCATGAGAAAAGCGAAGTATCCAAAATGGGATCATGAGTATCTTCGGAATTCGAACTTGGATAAAATAGAATGCCACTCTGGTTGTAGCTCTCCCTTACCAAGATTTCCTTGTTCAAAAACAAGAGTCATTGAAATTGTTCAATATACCAGTTCTCATATCTCGTTATATTATTAGCCTTGATAAGAGGGATAGGTTTGAGAAACTTATAAGAATTAGAAGACATAATAGCAACTTTGAATGACTAATTTAAAAACAATTTATAAGAATCTTAGAACCCAATGACAATTTCAATGATTTGGAAAACTAACTCCAAATTATTAAAGATTACTAATACATAGAAAAATGGAGAGAAGATAATGACTAATGTTTTTCTCGTTAATGTCAAACTTCGACTCAGTAGCAAGCATATCGTACGCGCTGCATTTGCATAGGCTAGATGATTCTGTAATTCACTAATCTCATTTATCATATGAATATATGTTGCTTTTTATTGACTCATTAATGCAACTGCGGTCACTAACTTGTACTCGCGTTGGCCTCGTTTAAAACATGATATATGAATGAAAGTTATGAAACTCTAAAATATAATCTCGAACTATATTATTCTGTTTTTTTTAAGGGAAGTGTATACACGTAAGATATGCATACAGTTTTCATAAAATTGAAAAGTGTTATTGACACAATAATGTTGTTATGAAAACACTGTATGATATTAACATTTTTCATCGTTGAAATCGCGCGGGAGGACACAAATGATATTCATCTATTAAACAAACAAAAAAAGTTGATCAATTAATAAAATTTAATCTAAGCCTATTTTAAAACAAATCATTACAATAAAAGAAAAATAAATAAATAAATAAATAACAATTATAATAATATTAACATTACAGTGATATGATTTAGATGTTTCTCCATTGAGCCCCAAAAACTCAAAATATCAATGCAACAATAAATAGTAGTCCCTATTTGTCACCTATCTACATTTTCCTTTAAAAAATAAAAATAAAAATAAAAATAAAAATAAAATACCAACCCTTAAATATACCCGAACCCCTGAAGTCCCCGATCTCTCCTCCTCCCGCCAAAAAAACCCCCCAAACCCTAACCCTAGATCCCAAACTCCGTCATGGCCGATCGATTCGCCTTCCTCGATCTCGAAGCGGGAGCCCCCACCCCCTCCCAACTCGAAATCATCGCCTCCAAACCTTTTCTCAACGACACTCGTCTCCCTCCGCCTCCTCCTCCGCTAACCGAAACCCGAATCGAACCCGGACCCGAACCCGAACCCAACCCTCAAGCCGCTTCGAGTTCGCCGACGGATTATATGGAACTGCTCACCATGATTTTTGGAGAACCCGATATGAGCTTGGAGAACATGGATATTCTGGAGGTCGCCGCGATGATGGGGATCAAGTTTGATCCTCCTCGCTGGCATCGCCCTGGTGGCTATGAGCGAAAGGTACAATTTTTATTTATTTTTTGAGAAAAAGATGCAATTTTTATTTCCATGGAATTTTTTTTTACTGATGGTTTTTTGTTTTGGTTTTCTGTGAACAAGCCGAAGGACGAGCAAGGTGTTTGAATAAATGCTTCAGTGGAGGAAAAAGTTTGTGTTTCGGGTAATTTTGTGAAGGGGGGAAGTTGTCATTATGTAAATGAGTATGAGTATGGCTGGCTATATGTTTGATGAAGTGGCTCAAAAAACTCAACTTTTTGCTGTAGTATGGAGTTTAGATATGTACTGTGGCTTTGTTTTTACGTAGTGTTAAGCTTTTGGAGTTTGATAAGCTATTGAAGTCTTTGCTTGCTCAAATGTTGCTCCTTTTAGTACTGTTGATTGTTACTGAAGCCAAAATGGCTCATTTTATCTTTTACTTACTCCAACTCTACTGTAAATAAGCAAATGGTTTATTGATCTGCGCTTTATTGGTAATTAAGAAGGCAAGGATACCGTTCGTTACTTCTTGAGATTGCAATTAAGGGTCAAAAGTTCCAACATTTTGGATTGAGATCTGCGAGATGTGAGATTGAACTTCTACTTCAATTATGTTCAAATTTCTCTATGTAAATTTCTATTGGGATTAACAGTTTTATAATGTATCAGATTTTTTAAATTTCAGTTATAGATAGAAATTCTATGCTATAAATATTTATTTTAGTGGTTGTCTTCTCTTTGCTATCGTTTCTTACTATGGTAAATCTCCAAGATTATGTCGCTCTGTTGCTAATAATAATCAGTATAAATAAAACATAGAAATGATTTTCAACCCCAGGACTTATCCCAAAACATAATAATAATAACGAAGACAAAAAATCAAATCATCGGCACCCCGATGGAGCAAACCTTGACCATGCAGGATATCTATTTCTCCGATTTCCCATGCAACAAATATTAATCTCTCGCACCCTCCTAAAATCTCATCATTTCATTTTCTTGCAACTCGTGCAATCTTTGGCGGCCACCATTATTATCACCTGCTAATGTACAGTCTCTCTCTCTCTCTCTCTCTCTCTCTCTCTATA
>JBAKGM010000412.1:1031787-1045986 GCA_037177215.1 Asparagus racemosus | reverse complement strand
TATATATATATATCCATCTTGATTCTTGAGTTAAGTCGGTTCAGCTTCAAGTCCACTTCCATTTTAAACCCAACTTGGATACTTATCTCTGTGAACTGGGAGCTCATTCTTTTTCTTCAGGAAGCTTTGAGAGTGATGGGAGTTCCTTCATTCTATCGCTGGCTAGTTGGTAAATACCCCAAAATTGTGGTTAGTGCTGTAGAGGAGCGAGATTGTGTTGATTCTTCTCAGCCAAATCCTAACACTGTTGAGTTTGATAATCTTTATCTTGACATGAACGGGATCATACACCCCTGTTTTCACCCTGATGACCAGGTTAATTACCATCTCATCCCATGCATTAAAGTCGAATTTTGATCGTTGAGGTGAAGCACTTTTAATTTCCTTGCTAATTAATCATGTATATATAGATGCAGCTTAGCGCACCGACCACTTGGGATGAAGTGTTCTCCTCCATCTTCGAGTATATTGACCGTCTTTTTAAGATCGTACGGCCAAGAAAACTGCTCTACTTGGCCATTGGTAAGCTCGGCCCCCTTTTGCTCTCGTTCATGGTTGAGCTAAATTCCCAATATCTCGCGTCTGCCTGACTTCAAGAGAAAATTATTAATATTTGAGTGTTGGTAGATGGAGTAGCCCCGAGGGCTAAAATGAATCAGCAGCGGGCAAGAAGATTCAGGGCAGCTAAAGATGCTGAGCTTGCGGTTGATTTTTGCACCTATTCCTGTTACTAGATTTATCTAATGATGGTTTTAAGTGCATATTTATTTTTTTTAATATGAATTATTCGATGTAGGAAGCTGAGGAAGAAAGGTTGAGGAAGGAATTTGAAAAGCAGGGAAAGCAAGTTCTGCCGAAAGAGGAAACCGAAGTCTCAGATTCAAATGTAATAACCCCGGGGACGCTTTTCATGGACAAATTGGCGGAGGAATTAGAGTACTACATACATGTTAGATTGAATTCTGATCCTGGTTGGAAATCGATCAAGGTAAGGTTATGAAGTATATACATCATGCCATTAGAAACAACTGTAGCTTTTTAAATTTGCACAATTATAGTCTTATATTTATATCAAACAACATTCTGAGTTATGTACTAATAGAAATATCTTGACCGTAAAAGTATAACTATATTATTTCATAACAATGTAAGGTTGATATTATGGTTGTTTCGAAGATGTTATGGCCATCAACTGTTTAATTCCATAAAGTGCTAATTGTTGTTTGAACTTACCTTAATCCGATATTCTTGGCTATAAAGAAAAATGCAGTCCAATCTTTTCGTGTGTGTAGACAGACCGTTGTTTTAAACTTTAAATTTTGGCATGCAAACCATATTTCTTGTTCATTGTTCAGTAGCATTTATTTGTACATTACGTAACAAGCTCATATAGATAAGTTGCCATTTGCATGTTCTAGTTGATAATACATACTCTATAGCGTGTGATGAAATAAAATTACCTCCTTCAAGTTGGCTTGTAATTCTGCATATACTTGTTATTTGATATCAATATCATTATATCAATATCATTGTAGTGCATGAAACATTAAGTTCTTGTCGTTCTTCTAACATAGGAAATTTTTTCATCTTTCCTGGTAACAAAGTTTAATTCTTCAATTTGCAGGTGATACTTTCTGATGCCAATGTTCCTGGTGAAGGAGAGCACAAAATTATGTCGTTCGTTCGTCTTCAGCGGAACCTGCCAGGATATAATCCAGGCACACATCATTGCTTATATGGCTTGGTATGTACGCATCAAACAATATAATTCATGCCAAATACTAAAAGCATACAAATACCCTCATTTATGAATCTGTACATCATGTGTAATATTTCTTCAATGCATCTGACAGGATGCAGATCTGATTATGCTAGCTTTGGCTACTCATGAGATCCATTTCTCTATTTTGCGAGAGGTTAGTTTATCTTCAGTGATCTTGATATGTACATGTGTGCGTGCATCATGCTTGTATAATGGAAGTCTATGGTATATTTCATTTCTCAATATGAACTTTAATATTCATCCCTTTTCACTTAGTTTTATTCTTTATTAACAGGATGTCTTGAAACATGAACAGCATGATAATTCTATTCCATCCTTGAGTGCAAACTTTTCCAGAATGGAGATCGACTTGATCAAATCAAGGCAGTGGTTCCATAAAGTTTTCGCACCTAATAGTATAATCCCTAAGAAACCATACCAGGTAATGTTCTTCAAGGTGTTCTATTTGTGACATTGGTTGGCATGTCTATCCATATATAATTTCTAACGTTATGTTTTCGTGTGGCAGTTTGTTAATGTAGCGACTCTCCGAGAATATTTGAAGTTGGATATGAAGATCATGGATGCCCCTTTCGACATCGACTTTGAGAGAATCGTTGATGATTTCATCTTTATATGTTTTTTCACTGGGAATGATTTCCTTCCTCATCTACCTACTCTTGAAATCCACGAGGTGTACAAATTTTCTTTATTTGTAAAATGTCATTGTGAATAAAATACAAATTATTAATTCTTTTTTTCGTTGGAGTGCAGGGGGCAGTAGATTTGCTGATTCACGTGTATAAAAAAGTTTTCAAGACTAATCGGGGCTACCTTGTGGATACTAGCAGGGTAAGGAGATAGTTTTACCTTTTTTCAAGTAGGGAAAATAATTAAGTTTCCATTTAGCGGGACTATTTTGCTTTAATGCGATTTCTTATTCGTGATTGTTGTTTGTTGAAACTAGATCAAAGAGAAGAAAGCTGCATACATAAAGATGAAGCGTGTAGAAAGATTCATACTTGAAGTTGGAAGTTATGAAGACCAGATATTTAAAAAAAGATACAAAGTCCGGGAGGTATCGTGATTTGCACTTTAATTGTTCTTCAGCTTTATGTTAGAAATAGTTTATTTTCTTTGTTAGTTATGTTTAAATTGTAAAAGGCTACTGTATGATCATGAAATTTACTTTCAAGATCAGTTAAATTTTCTTACTTCATTTTGTATGTATTGTGTTATGCAGAAGCTGAGAGAAAAGTTGTTACGTCAGAAACTAGAGGAAGAAATAAATGATTTTGACAAATTGGTGAGCTTTGTTTAAATTGGCGAGCGAGTATATTTTAATCTTTTTGTTCTCACTTTTGTGATTTCATGATTTTATTCTATTTTATTTTTTCAGAATCAAGATAGTTTGGAACATACAGATTCAGTGAATCTTAGGGGTAATCTAATGAGGCTGAATTTAGAAGAATGTCCAACTTCAAGGGATTCAAATTCCTGTAAACAAATGCCAATAAGCTCAAAAATTGAAGGCACTGATAAATCTGATGTATGTGGTTGCACAATTTATTTCCATCTATCTAATATCTTTGTCACGTAAAAGTATCTTTATGCTTATCTTTACTACAAATTTTGAAAGGATTTCACGAGATAAAAGTTGTGCTTATCTTTAGTTGAGATTCACTGGTATAACCTCACTTTGTTAGCAGGTTCTTGAAAATACCAAGGAATTAAAACGAAAATTGAAGGACCATCTTCGAAATAGATCAGACTTGTTCAAGAACGGTATTCTAGAGAATGATAAGGTGTGTTCGATAATTTGTTACAATATATATTCTCATGTTGGGTGCATAATTTTTTTTTCTGATTTGTTTTTCTCAACATATACAGGTTATGCTCGGAAATAATGGATGGAAAGTGAGGTATTATAAAGAAAAGTTTTCTGCTGACAATCCAACAGAGATTGAAAGCATCCGGAAGACGATTGTGGGTTTTGGATTTTCCTTGACCTTTCTCTATTCTATTCTTGGAGTTTTATATTTTTTTATGCTGATTTATTTTATGTATAATATTTCAAGCTTGAAAAATATGTGGAAGCTCTTTGTTGGGTATTGCATTACTATTTTGCTGGTGTGCCTTCTTGGTCGTGGTGAGCAACAGTTAATAAATTTTGTTTCATTTAATTTCCTAATATATAAGGTCAACAATATGTATAAACTTGATTATTTTACCTTTACAATAGGTATTACCCTTTTCATTATGGTCCTTTTGCATCAGACCTTAGGGGTCTCGGTTCCCTCAAAAATGAATTTAGAATTGGTAAACCTTTTAAACCATTTGATCAACTCATGTCTGTGCTCCCATCAAAGAGGTAAATTCACTTTAAGTACTTTCTTGACTATATGCAATGTTTCTTTAAGGATCATTTATCGGTTTCTTTTTACGTACAGTTCTAATGCACTGCCAGAAGCTTATCGGAATCTTATGACCAGTAAGGATTCACCGATCATTAAGTTCTACCCACAAGGTAAGACACTTTCTCACAATCTCATGCTTTTAAAAATATATGTCATACATCAAACTTTCCTTGTGATGACAGATTTTGTAGTGGACACCGGTGGAAAGAGGTTTTCTTGGCAGGTTTATAAACAAAAACTTCTGTCAATTTTTAACCATTTCGTATTAATAGGAGATTAAAATATAAGTATCCTTATTGTGTTTTCTTGTGACAGGGAGTTTGTAAGCTGCCTTTCATTGATGAGGAAGAACTCTTAACTGCCACTCGAATTATAGAAAAAGATCTTAAGGTTTTAACCTTTTTCCTCTTCTAATTCTAGCTTTATTTGGCTGTGTTGCTTACTTCTTGAATTTTGCTAGGTTGAGGAAGTGAAAAGAAACTCATTCAGGCATGAGAAGATATTTGTAAACGAGTTGCATGTTTTGGGGCTAGAAATTGCTTCCATTCACAAAATGTCGAGAGATGATACTGAAAGAAAGGAGATCGATGCAAACAGGTATACTTGTTTCTATTGTATATGATCTACTATATACACTATGTACATGCAGTTATTAGTAATTCTTTAAGCTTCTTATTTCTGATATGTCTGTTATGTATCTGTTACATGCAATTACAAGTCTGTACCCCTCTTTTTCTTAAATTTATTGTTTAACTCCTCATTATTTGATGTTTTGCCCTTTCTTTAGGTTTAATTATAGAGCTTTTAACCTCGTGTATTTTTTTACATGTTAGATTGAATATGATGCTGATTCCTTTGTGCAGTTGTGAGATAAATGGCTATATATCCCTGTGTCATGACATATGTTGTACTTCAATGTCAAATACTACAGAAACAGAAAACACCATTGAAGATTGTGTACTGTGAGTTCTTTTTTTTTTATTATAAATATTTGGGTTTAACAAATCATTAATCATTTTGATTCTAACTGCAGCGTTGCCATTTTCGCAGGTCGTCGGTCTTCGAAAACCCTAAATATCATGACCATAGTCCGCGACTTCTGGGAGCACTCCCTGAGACGGTTTAACCTTTTTTTTTTTTTTTGGTTTTCTAGATTGCACTTTTTATTAAATTCACATCACATTTTAATTCTCGGCTTCATTTACTCCTTCACAAAATTTCTCTACCGTACATATCATACGTAACTATCATGCAAATAGAATTGTTATAGTTTGCGGTTTGTAACATATGTAGACAATCACAGAGGCAGATATTGTCGAAAGAAAGTTGTGGCATGAATACGAGGGATATCATCCACCTACGACACGGTATGTAATCCAAAACTTCAGACATGTTTTTAGTTATGTTTGAGTTTTAAACATTTGAGATGGATGATTAAAACACATGCATTGAAATCATGCAAGATTTGATTCTAAACATTTGATTTCTAGTGGGTCATATCCAATGACGCTGATTATCAATTTAGAAACCCAGATTAACTCAACTCTTCACATGTAAAAAATAATGCGCAGTCAGCAGAGATACACGCGAAGATTTGAAGATGCGTCGACGTTGGTACCTGAAAAAGCTCGAGAGAGATGGGTTGCTGGTTCTGGCTGGAGAGGCCGTGGAAGGGGAAGAGGAGATTCTGGAGCGGATAGAGTAACCTTCGGCAGAGGCCGTGGTTTTGTTGATGAAGAGTGTCGTTATGATCAGCAGCAGTTCAGGGCTCAGGCGAACAATGGAGGCAGAGGACGTGGAAGTAGAACTGACAACTGGAGGGTGCGACCGACAACGGTGAACGTTGGTGGCAGACGTAGAGGTGGTGCTGTGAGTTTCATGAGTTCAGACCGGAGGAATCGGTCCGAGGAGAGTAGAGGTTGGTAAGTAGCTGAGAGCTGTGAGATTTTTTTGTTTTGTAAAAAGTAACACTTCTAAATTTTGGTGTGGTTTTTAGTTTGGATGAAGTTTGAAGTAGAAGCTTCATCCTGTAATCATGGTAATGTAAGATCAGCGTTATAATCACTCTTGTTGTGGAAGATGGTTTCTCTGTTTGTTGCATCATACTCAATTACAATATTATGGTTAAAATAGAAGCGCTAAAATTCCTAAGCTTACGCCCATTTTGAGTGTATGCTGACTTTAGATACAGTGTAGCAACTGGAAATTTAGAAAATTTAAGAAACTAGGTTTTGAGAAATAATTTAAAAAACTACTTTTTGATAAGTAAAAATTTTATTAAGATATAAAAAGAAGAGTTGGGAACTTTTGAGCAAAATTTAGATACTGTATTGTTTCACCACCTTTACATTTAATTATTTTAAGTTGTAAAAGTAACGTTTTAATACTTTAAAGTGTAAAAAATTGACACATTAGTATTTTTTTAGTTCTATGAAAATATTCATAGGAATATGTTCTGACAACTAACATAATGTATTGAAGTGTTATTTTTTACAACTTGGAGTATTAAAGTGTAATTTTTTACAACTTAGAATATTTATGTGTGAAAGTTGTGAAACTATAGTGTATTTAAGTGTCGGTTTTTTACAACATAGAGTATTAAAGTGCTATTTTTTACGATTTGGGGTATCAAAGTACCATTTTTTACAATTTAGATTATTTAAGTATAAATGTGGTGTAACAATGGAGTATTTAAGTGCCATTTAGCCAAACGAAGATTTAAAAGATAGATGGTCATCTGAAACTCAAAAGGATGAAGTTCCTTGCGAAACAATTTGAATACACTTCTTTCTTCCAGAATTTCCATAGAGCATATACATGAGCCCGAGAGAAAGCCCAAATCCAAAGCCCAATCCCTATCCAAGCAAAGCCCAAATCATTTTATTTTCTGGCACATAAGCCCTTCAAACTCAAAAGGCTCCCGCTAACTCAAAGGCGTCATTTTTATTTTATATTTTTCCCGCTGTTTCTCCTCTTTTCCTTTAAATTTAGGCGATCTTTCAACCCCCATTCAAATTCTCAACTTCCCCTCTCAATCCTGTTCAATTCAATTCCTTTCCCTCTTTCATCCGTATTCAACGCGCATTCCCTTTTCTTCGCGATAAAAGGTTAGGGTTTCGAACAATTTTTACAAATTCTCATCGTCTTCTTTCTTTAAAGGGATTATTTGACGCCATTATACTTCTGTTGCGTAATTTAGGGTTTTTTAGGCAAAATAGTTGCAAACTGCTTGTAGGGGGTTATAAATCTTTTCAGCTGAAAAAAATTAAATAATGAAAACATAAAAATTTACTTGATGCTATAGTATGAAACCCTAAATTGTTTTTGATAGCGGTTACATGAAAATTTTGCACGAGAAGCCTCAAGATGGTCCTATCGGTTTGGGAATTGCTAGGGAATTGGTACAATTTTGTTTTCGTAATTCTATAGGAGGACGCATCCTTCACATTTTGTGTTTCTTTTTCAATGAAACAAGAAATTTTTACTGTCAGTTGACCACAGACTTAGTTTGATGAGGCCATGAGCTATCACCCCAACCAGTTTTACCTCCGTGATACTAGGCTCCGCATTGACATTTATAGTCGATAAATTGAAGAATAAAATTTGAGTTTTTAAGGACATCTAATCTCGGAAGCATATGATGTATTATGACTGATGTTGCAAGGACAGTGGTCGTTAAATCCAAATCTATTCATTTCTTTTGCTTATTACGTCTGTCTCCTGTTGCTCTGTTCTTAAATATCTCACCTTATTCTATTTTGGGTTGCATATGAGTTCAATGTCTCATGGTTTCTTTATTTGGATTTATGGGTATTAATTTCTTTTGAGCTAACAACTTTTCTGCATGATAAATACAGGAACGGTGATTGGGCAAAGTAAAAGAGGGGGAGGTGAACGTGAAATTATGTACAAGGAGAAAATATGAAGGAGATAAGAAATCATGACCACTTCTTTTTCCAATTAGTAGCAGCTTCAAAGAGCACGAGCCAGTAGCTTGCTAAATTGGTTAAATGGCTGGAAGACGATGGATGGTGTCAAGCTGACCAAGAAAAAGATGATGTAAGTTCATTGCACTTCTCCTAATTGTCTTTTAATTGCTTTCATGATGTGCGATAAGCTTATGTGATAGAACTGATAATTAAAACGGTTGATGTGTATGAGGTGATTCTTTCCCCTAGTTGAACTGTGAAGTAAAACATTCTCCAGTTAAGCACGAGTTGTTTATGCTTTTCTAATATACGCCTTACCTTTAACTTAGTTACATTTCTAATAAGCATAATTTATAAATATGTTATGGCTGGAATCGGTTCTCTTGTAGAGTGTTTTCCATCTTATACAGGTTGAATGTAGCGAGCACTTTGTCTCATTTGCAGTGATTAGCAACTTGGTTGTGTATTTAACCTAGGAGTTCTGAATCTCTGTTAGTCGCAAAATTTGGCAACATTGGCTGCATATATGTTATGCAGATCTTTTTCATATTAGTCAACCACTGAGAATTTGATCAGCATGTAAAGCACATAAGATAATTATTTCATGTTTCTATTGTCAATTGTTGTTTAGGGTGGGGGGATGTAGGTGCTTTAATCCAAGTGAGACAGTCTTGAGCATGCGGAGATATCAAATTCTTATAATCACATGTTATTGTAAAATATGTTAATCTTGTTGGGTTAGAGACTTCACCCATGAGCGGACTCAACTATTTGTTTGGTTGGGTGACTTGGTGCAGAGACATGCCAACTAGGGTCAAGTTGGTTAAACCAATTTTGGAAGGGTGAAGCCTGAGAAGAAGGCACATAGTGTCATAGGTCTTATAACAGGTTGTAGATGAAGAAGAAGCATCTGGTTGATATAGGCTTAAGCTATTTAGTATTTTCACAGGAGAATTTCTCGAAGACAAACTTATTTGAAATAACGTCTCCCCAGATTTGCATGAAGGTTCCTGAATCAAAATCTGAATGATCTTCCTATGTATTTTAAAATTTTAGATGTTAGAATTGAGGAAGCAGAGGAAATCTTTTTTATTACTTCATTACCTTCTTATTTAAAACTTTGTTCATAGCTTTTATGGGCAATGAGGTATACCTCTGACCATAACTAGGGAGATATTGGAAACAGTTTCCACCCTCCAATTTCACTCACCTTTTTTAATTTTTGGTGGGAAACTATGAGGTATAAAACCCCCAGCATTTCATTAAAAATATAATAATGAAACAAGATACAAAGAAGAAGGAGACAAATATATCTGGAGCTCACAAATAGTTTGATCCCTCAAGGAAAAAAAAAGATACAGCATATTCACTCACCTTAATCCTCGAAAAAGGAGCTCGCCTCGATGAATAACTGAAGGAGAAAACAGTCTTCCATTCTAACAAAGAATAAAATAGGTAAATATTTAGTACCAAATTAAATTTCTCCTCATATTATTTTCACAATGTGCCTATTTGGAAGCAAAGACATGAATGTACACTGGCTCATTTGTCAATAATGGGAGCTAGCTTGTCTTTGGGTGCTCAATTCGTCATCTAACATCCCTACTGCTAGAGTTTGATTGTAACCAATGTTTACAAGATTCCTTTTTTCTATTTGTTGAGAGTGTTTCTTTATGTTGTTTAGTTCCACATTGGTTAGGGACAAGTCTTTTTGTATTTGTGATATTATAAATAACATTTAAGAGAGGGAACTAATATATCCTCTCTGATTACTTCTTTCAACATGGTATCAGAGCCACAATAACCCTAGCCGTCATTCCTCACAAAACCCAAGATCCAAAATCCTAGAGTTCGAGAGATCTAAGAATCAGATCTACACTTGACCTCTCTAGATCAAACCTTGCTTTGATCCTGAGAAGAGTGGTGATTTCGCATGGTCGATTTCACTCACTTTGGCGATTATTTCCTTTGTGAAATAATCCCTTGATCGTGTAGCCCCCCTCGTGTTGAGGAGATGAGATGAACTGAGGGCAAGGTGGATGATGAGAAGAGGATGATGTTTGGAGACGAGGAAAGTTGAAGGCCGGGTGTGGGATTTAGATTTGTGGGATCGGTGTGAAGAAACCAAACACAAATTAGATCGATGGAGACCGGCACAAACCCGATGGCGGAACTCATCAAGAAGTTGAACCTGGAGGATGTTTTAACTTTGATGCAGTTCATGAGGATGACAACAGGAGAGGGCTCAACAAAGCCACAGCCTAAGAAGGTGGACCTTCCACCTATCGACTTAAAACTTGAAGGACCAGCGATATATCTGAGTTGATCGCGCCGGGTGAGATATATCCTTACAGGGAGGAACCTGGAGGGATATTTGATGGGGGAGAAGACTGAGCCGGCTGAGGGCTCCGCAGGAAGAGATGAGTGGAAGTCCACTCATATGTTGGCGCATATCTGGCTTCTCAGTTCTGTAGTCCAGCCAATTGCAGTCACGGTAGATGGCCTTGAGAAGGTGTAGATGTCTGGGAGAAACTGAGGAGGACCTATGATGGGGTGGGGAATAACCTGAGGGTATTCCAGATTGAAAATAAGATCAGCGCTACAAGTCAGGGAGAGAGGACTGTACAGGAGTATGCCACGGAGCTGGAGCGTTTGTGGCTGGATCACGATCACTTCTCGCCCCTAGCAAGCTACAAGGATCCTGAGTGTAAGGAGCGCGATGCCTCTTTGCAGAAGAGGATCATGCTATTTCTCCGAGGCTTAGCTCTATCATTTGAGCGGAGGACGGCAATGTTATTTGCCCAGAAGAAGATTCCATCTCTGGATGAGGCAGTCTCGGCCATGATACAAGAGGAGAGTCGTATCAGGCTACAGGCTGGGACATGTGGACTTTCATGGGAGAAGTCAGCACTGGTGGTCTCAAATCCAGATAACACTAGATTTAGAGGGCAGACAAGGCAGTGCTTCAACTGCAGAGAGGTAGGGCATCTGAGACAGATGTGCTCTAAGCCACCTAAGGAGAGGGACTGGGGTGGACGTGGACAGGCCGGAGGCTGTGGCTGTGGCCGTGGCCGTGGAGGCCAGCGAGGTGGAAGAGGAGGCCATCGGGCCAATCTGTCGGTGACAGAGGGGGAGGAAGAAGCTGAGATGACTTTTACTGAGAAGGATCGAGCTCTCTTGGTGGCACTGAGAAGGAAACAGAGAGCAGTAGGCGACGTGTTCGAGGGTGCATATACTGCTTTTTCTGGAGGAAACTATACCAGTTACCCACTTCGCGCCCACCCAAACAAAGGTATGAACGACACACGTGCTCTTACATCCATGGCTGCCACTAGATTCACAGACTGGATAATAGATTCTGGAGTATCCAGACATGTAACTGGTAATGTCAGGGAGTTCTCGTCTTATACTTGGTAAAGTCAGAGGGTATTCAGATTGCGGATGGTACAACACAGGTTGTGATCGGTAAGGGTACTGTTAATTGTACATGTTCTGTAACACTATCTAATATTTTACATACTCCTTCATTTCCTGTTAGTTTATTATCCATTAGTGTCATTATTTTTCAACTGAAATATGTTGTTTCTTTCGATATTCCTAAGGTGATCTTTCAGGAGAAGGGGACAGGGCGAAGACTTGGGACTATCACATAGCGTAGCGGGCTGTGATATCTGGACCGTGAAGGGATAGACTCAGTGCTGACATCTATGATTGAGAGAACGGGAGCAGGAGGAATTGAGGTATGTGCAGAGGATGAGTTGATACTACATTATCAACGGATGAGACACCTTCATTTAGTATTTTGGGTAAAATATATCCAACCTTATTTCAAAAAGCAAATCAACAGAAGCTTCAGTGTGATACTTGTGAGTTTGAGAAGTTTACTAGAAGCTCTTATGTTAGTTCTGATAATAGGAGTTCCTGTAGTTTTGAGGTGATGTATTCTGACATATAGGGACCTTATCCAATAAATTCTATAAATAGATGCAAGTGTTTTGTTACATTTATTGTTTATTTTTCTAGAGTTACTTGGGTGTACCTGATGAAAAATAAGAATGATGTAGTTGATTATTTCAAAAATTTTCATAGGCACATCCAGACTCAGTATGGTGCAGTGGTAAAGGTGTTGAGGTCAGATAATGGGACAGAGTACACCAACAGAACATTTAGGAGTATTTGTCAGCTCAAGGGATACAACACCAGACTACATGTACATACACCCCAATTCAGAATGGGATAGCAGAGAGGAAGAATAGACATCTTATAGAAGTTGCTAGGAGTATGATGATGGCAATGAATATCCCAAAGACGTTGTGGGGACAATCAGTTTTGACGGCTGCTCACTTAATCAATAGGATGCCTTCGAGTGTATTGAAATGAAAGTCTTCATGTGAGACACTGAAGGGAGACAACGGGGGACCCTACCATTAAAGGTGTTTGGCCGTGTGTGGTTTGTGAAGGACAACAGACCATCTGTTGGGAAACTGGACCCCAGGGCTGTGAAGTGTATGTTCGTGGGATACTCTGATACACAGAAAGGGTACGTCTGTTGGAGCTCAGTGGAAAAAAAATTATTTGTCAGCATTGATCTGCGGTTTCGAGAGCTCGAGCCATATTACACATTGAGGGTAACTTCACCGTTTAGAGACTCGCCTAATACTGGAAGTATGAGGTGAGAAGGAGAATGGTGAGAGCTCAAGGGGGTCAATCTCAATTTTGGTCCCTTACTCTGAGGAGTAGGAGGGTGAAGACGAAGGGGAGGAGGAGACAAGGGGTGCTAGGCCTACAGCTCTGGGAGAGTTGCCTACAGCTCAGGAGGAGTTACGTACATATAGAATGAGGGGGAAGTAGTTAGAGGTGCCTACAATACCAGAGGTGCCTATAGTATCAGTGCCTAGTCTCTCGTCCCGCTCTGCTCCAACTCTTGAGACACCTACACCATCCTTCACTTCAGGTGATATCATTCCTTCTACTCCTACCCCTCTGCCCACATTAGTGTTTGTAAGGAGGACTACTCGCAGTAATGCGGGTAATTCTCGTGATAGATATGGTTGGGATCTTCCTCAATTTATTTTTTATTTTAACATATCTCTTTTACATGGAGCATTCATTGCATTATTAGATTCTGTTACCATACCTAATAATTGATAGGCTGCTAAGAAGGACCCAAAGTGGAAGGCAACCATACATGAGGAGCTCGGAGCTCTTGAGAAGAACCACGCATGGGAGTTGGTGACACTGCCAGCAAGGAAAAAAGCAGTGGGATGCAAATGGGTGTTTACTGTAAAGCAGAATTTAGAAGGGCAGGTTGAATGCTACAAGCCACGACTAGTGGCAAAAGAGTACAGCAAGATATACGGTATTGACTACGATGAGGTTTTTGCACCAGTGACGAAGATGAGCGTTGTTTGGACACTGATCTCTCTGGCAGTAGTAAATGGTGGATGAGAACTACACTAACTAGACGTGAAGAATGTGTTTCTTCATGGTGATCTAGTGGAGGAGGTGTATATGGAGATACCACGGATTTGGCATATGACAGACAGTGGGTAAGGTCTTTAGGCTGAAGAAATCTCTGTATGGGCTAAAGCAGTCTCTCTGAGTATGGTTCGACAGGTTCAGAAGGGCTATGATTGGTATGAGATACAAGAAGATCAATGCCGACCATACTGTGTTCTTTTAAAGATGTGGGGGCCACATCACTATGCTTACAGTGTATGTAGATGACATGATCATCACATGGGATGATGAGAAAGAAATTGCCCAGTTCAAGATGAGATTGAGCAAAGAATTTGAAGTGAAGGACCTGGGTTAGTTTCGATACTTTCTTGGAATAGAGATAGCTCATGGAGCAGAGGAGATTGTTCTTTCCCAGAGTAAGTATGCACTGGATCTTCTTACAGAGACATGGATGTTGGGGTGCAAACCTGTCGATCAGAGGTTCAAGCTGAGTGTTAAGGCAGGAGAACTAGTTGATCGTGAGAGATATCGGAGGCTGGTTGGTAGGTTGATCTACCTGAGTCACACACGTCCAGACATTTTATTTGCGGTGAGCGTGGTGAGCCGCTACATGCATGACCCGAGAAAGGGT
>JBAKGM010000412.1:1013285-1023587 GCA_037177215.1 Asparagus racemosus | reverse complement strand
CATTTTTAAACTTGTTCTAGTCTTATTTTTCGAAGACTAGCCAACAGACATCCGAACTATATTAAGTACGATAAGTTAATTGGCAATTATAGACCCGTGATTATTCTAGTCAGAGCTCAAAGAACCAGGGACATCTCCCTGACTTCTTAAATATGCCCCCAACCAATCCTTTTGAAGTATATAATTATTACATTGATGGTTATTTTTGGTGCCTGCTTGCCGACCTCCTCGCCTTTTTTAGTTCCTAGTGTGATTGTAACCATGTCCATCTTTAAGATTTTATGGATGCACCGTTCTGCTATTCTGATGGTATACAAGACAATATTCTGTAACAGAAGATTATTTCTAGATGGTTGAAAGGGTATCAGGTTTTGCTTCGGGAAAAAGATTGTGGAATTTCTTTTCCTTTTTAAAAAAACATTAGATCATGATCATAGTGTATAAGAAATTAGCAGTATAAGTTATTACAGACAATAAAAGATTTAACTGCACTTGATGAGCATGCTATCCCTTAGTTGGCTAGTTTGATGTGAGGTTTATGCTTTATGTCCTATCACTTTACTGAATCTCATAGTATCCATAAACATTCGTTTTCGTATTTGATTTCAAGTAATTGTACTTGCTTGCGTGTGTTTATGTTTTTAGCTTTTTATGCACATTTCATTAAGCTTCAAATCTGTCAATAACTACTTTATGCAAAGGTTTATGCTATCGAGTTGTGGGTTGGCAATGGATATCAAGATAATCTTACAGTCGATACACTGACCTTTGGACCATCTGTAGAATCCTTCAGCTCAAATTACATGGAAATGCAGGAAGAAATTAGTTTAAAATTGACAATGGTGAGGTTTGAGGTCGGAGATTCTTGAAAACCTGGTGCTTGCATATCAATGTCAAGAATCACTTTTCACAAAAAGCTTAACCTGCTGAGCTATCAGTTAACAATGCATATAAACCTCATTAATGCAAATGTGAGGATAGCGCAATTTGCAAATCAGAATGTTATACATGCTAAGTACACTCCATTGAAACAAATGTAGCTAATTCGCAATAGGTATACACGGATGTCCCCTTTTCATTCTTTGGACACAGAACAAACATGAGTTTGAAGTAAATATTTCACAAGACTTTCGCTTCGAAGGAGCAGCTTAGAGATAGTGTACTATCGTTAAGACAAAATATATCCATAGGCTTCACAATCTTATGTTGGTTTAAGCTCTTTATCGCTTTTAGTAAAGCTAACCCTATATATTCCTGTGATATACCAACACATTCTTGCTTATAGTGTCTTTTATCTATTTGTCCGACTTTGATGTTGTAAAAGCCTCAGAATATAATGTTTCAGGAGAAATTTGATTGCTGAAATTCTTGAGAATATTTTGACTGTAGCATCTTCTGGGAATATACCAGCATATATGTGGCCAGTTACATGCGCTCCGAGTTCTAGCTTGATTACCTCCTAATCCACTAACCACAAATTAAGTGCTCCTGTATACAATCACCTGTATACAGTCACCAATATGAAACCAAAATTAACACAGGGATTGCCCTACAAAGGATAGTAGAACTTTGTAAAGGGGGAAAGGCAAGTGCCAACAAGCAGCACCATTTTCTCTAAAAGTCATTGTCCTTACCGAGAAAGATGTATGATTTGATCCAAAAAGCCCCTCTTTGTAAGTTGGTTCTCCATTTAATCCTCATGGGAGGGAATTTTGAAGCTAGAAGATTCAAACCGAAGGTTATTGGTTCTTACAAAAGAGTATGTTAGTCTCATGAGTATGTCGCTCATCTAGTACACGTAATCATACAAGGCCTTTCTTCCTTTTACTTTCTTTCTTTTGAACACTACCACCACTTTAGTGGCGTCCCTCTTTATTCAGGGCAAAGCTCGAGGCCATATTCATCTTTGTGACCAATAATATAAGCTTGCACTATGATAAACAATATATATATTTATTACCATTATACCCTTGACAATTATCTTAATTCTAGCCAAAAATAGAAAAAAGCATAAATTAAGTAAGAGGCAAGTGGTATCCTTCTATATTTTATGTGATCAAAGGTGCATGAATCTTTTCTTTTTCATGAAGTTTCTCTCATGTTTTTAATTCACTTTGAGAAGGTCCATTCATTACAAGGCAGCATGGAAGAACCTAGAAATCTGTTAATAAATTAGGTTATTTATCATTTGAGATATATGTATGGGAATCTGGCAGCTCATGAACTATAGCTTTGCTACACATTATCCGACATGGAGGGCTTGGTGAGTCTAGAGATTTTGGAGATCTATCATTAGCGTGAATTGATTACAAAGTGGTTAGTGCCATAGTTGAGTATATGAAGATGTGCAAACATGCTGGCGAAGCTTAGATTTCACAGTTATATGCTAAGCTTAGAGTTCACAGTTATATTGGTAAGACTGATCTTAAAAACATATGATTGCAAGCGTGTGATTTGGGCCTGATTTGGGTATATGGGATGATTTAACGACTGGAGATGTGGGCTATTGATATTGCCTAAAATGATGGTTGTGAGCTTTTGGCTGTCAGGATCATCTTGATTTACAGGCTTAAATATTAGATGCTCTAATCAATGTTAGAGAAAAATGATGTGAACATTATGAAGTATGTGCTGATATATCAAGCTTTGTCTTTCATTTCAAGGAAATGGTAAATATATCTCTTTCTTTGATCTCAAAGTAAAAAGGGCTAATGGGATATTACTTCATCTGTTTGAATTAATGTTAAGATCAATACTTGCTTCTAAAGGTGAATACCGCAATGAAAAAGTTGATCAATTTTACAGAATTAATTAATGAAAGAAATTGTAGCTTTCGGCTCACAAAGAAATTAAAGCAACCATTTATGCATTGATCTTTTGTTTTTTCCTTTTTTCCCTTTCACAAAGTATGAGTGATATCATTCATTAGATCAACCATTATTGCTGCAATAGAGATGAGAAAATGGCTACTTGATTCTTATACTGGTGACATGTGGGATTCTTTTCCCTATTAAAATATGTCTTGCTTCTTTTCTCAAAAAGTAAAATCTCTGCTTTTCTGAATACCTCCTTTTACGTAAGATCTTCTATGTCATTGAAGGCTGATATTCATAGTTCAAGATATATAATTTGGAGGCAAATAGTTGAAGAGGAAGAAGCAAATAGCTAATGTTCATACTCCATTTGTTCTTGAGAAGTGCTACTCATACTGCATTCTATTTTTAAAGATTGCATTCTAATGGTTAATTCGTTTAGTTCTCATGTTGTAATATACTTAATATAATTTGTCCGTGGAAATCACTTACATCTTCATCTACAGAAAATTAATAGTAAAATTTTTTCCACACCCTATCATTGATGTTAATTTATTTCTGTACCCACAATTTCTGAATTTCTGTATACCCCTGTGTGCTATTATATTCTTTAAACCCATATCTACTTGTACAAGGTTACTGAAGACACACACACACACACACAAAGGCTTTATCATGCAATCTTTTATGCTCTTGGCTTTAAAATATCTGATGTGGATTCATTTTCTTATAAAGGATTTACTGAATGCAAATTGGTATAAAAATAGTTGCGGTCATTGGGTATGGAAGATTTTTTAAAGTTCACATTCCTTTTTAATATCGATGCTGCTATCTCGATGTTCGCTCGTAAATTATTATGTATTTTCACTATATGCATGAAACTTTATGAAACTTGATGAAAGCCCTTATTTTTACTAAGGTTTTACCCAAACAAAAAATTTTCCTCCATTTTTCGATGTTCTACCTCGGCAAGTTGTTCCTTGTGAATAACTGCCTTCTTTTCACATCTACAGCCACATGTTACCCTATTGATGTATTCATTTCTATGGAAAATACTGATTCAGTTTTCTGAATATATATGTTAGCTAGACCCTCCTGATTAACCAATTAAACAAAGTACCAAAGCATCAGGACCGGTCCATAATTTCAGACTAAAAGGGAATATTTTGCAATAAGCCTCTTGCTTTGCCAGCCCTTGAGGTCCAATCACCGGCTCTTTTGGTCTTTTGAGAGCTAAAAGAAGCAAGGAAGAGAATTTAGAGATTCTGCGAAATTCCATCTCTATGCTCCCACTATTAAAGTAGTAATACTTTTTGCTACTACCCTTGCTCTCCTGTTCCCACTCCCAGCACCTTCAACTTCTTTTATTAAACTCACTAGGTACTGGTTCACTAGTTCACTCATTGTTTATAAACCTACGGCCAGGGTGATTGATATAAAAATAGAAAAGTTGGTTGTGTGTATCAAAGGAGACAATCCTACTGTAGTGTGAATGCACCTGAATGTCACATATATTTATGCACATTGTTTCCTACAGTACTGCAGACTTATCATTCACTGATTGTTTCCTCATTTAGTCTACTTTACATCGGATCTCTTTTATTAACATAGCTGCAGTGATATATTTTTCTTCAAACTTAATATTTTTTTTCCCCATTTCAGAATAAGTATTTGTTCAGAAGAAATAGTTTATTATTTCTTTAAAGTGAAGAATATTCTTCCCAATCTCTAAGGACCTGTGGATCATCTTCTTGGTACAGATAGAGAGTTAGAACGTAGTACAAGGACTGCCAAAGAAATCATCCATGCTACTACTACGTCGTCCAGGTAAGCTCAACAGCTCGCGTTGTTTTTTTTCTTCTGGTATTTCTATAATCCATTGTCATTTGTACTGACCAATATTTCTTAGCACCACATAAATGTCACGGTATTGAAGGTTGACGCTGTTGTAAACGCAATCTGCTTTAGACTTGATAGAGTTAGGCTTGGTAACTCATATTGGGTTAGTAGTTGCAAACTTGCAGCAAGGTTGGACCAAAAACTGTCCGACAGACTTTGCACCCAATCTTTATCTGTGTCGCGAGATAATATATTCAGTTGCATGCACATGCAAAGCTAAATGCGTATCTTGGGCATGTAACTTTATAGATCACCATTAGGATTTGCCCCACAGTGCCCCGGGATACGAGGATAATTTAGGACAGTGTAACAATGATATTACACTTTCCCTGGGACAACATAAAAGCCTCATCTGCCTAATTACTTCTATTGTTCTTAGGAATGTTAAGATATAGAATAAACATCAAATAGAGGCAATGTTACAGAAAGCGCTAGGCGGTCTAGGTGTTTGACCCAACGCCCGGCTCCTAGGGGCCTAGGCGGGCGCGTAGGCGGGTCTAGGTTGTTTTCCTATTTTTTAATTTTTTAATTACAATAATTAATAGTAAATGCCACTGTTATAGAAAGCTTAGGTGTCGGACTATCGCCTAGGGGGATTTCTTTCTTTGTTTAAGCGGTGGTGGAAGATGTTTTGTTAAAGGTTGGAGGAGGTAGAAGAGGTGTTCATAGTTGAAGCCTAGAAGAGTTTGGAGGAGGTCGGAGGATGTGGAGGCTGCAACGAAGGAAATCACGATCAAGGCCTAAAGGGTGCAGTCCATGTATGTAGTCCACACTCCCCTAGACACTCTCAAAACCTAAGTGGGCAGCCTTTGTATCACCTAAGCGCTAGGCGCTAGGCAGGCGACCTAAGTACCGCCTACGCCTAGGAATACGCCTAGGCGGGCTAGGCGGAGACTTTTTAAAATGTTGAATAGAGGTAACTAAAATATAGTTTATGCTCCCAATTTAGTTAACTAATGATCAATCATGTGGATCTGACTATGTTTTATGTTGGCTGCCAGCTACCTAGCGCAACCCTCCTTCTTTATCCTCGCTTGGGAGAGGCGGTACTAGCCATAAAATAAAGCACAACACTGGCGAAGTTGTAGTAGTAGTTGTTGTTGTAGTTCAATTGATGATCAATGCAGTGGTTTCATATGTCATTACACATGTAACCTCCTTTCTAAAATTTTTAATGAATAAATATGCAGTTTAAGTAGGAGCTTTTATGTCTAGAGAAATGTGTTCATACAGTGAGAAAGAGAGCTTCAGCAAGAAGATTAAGAAAGTAATAGATTTACAAGAAAGTAATTCAGAGGAAAGTAATCTGAATGAGGCTTCTTCCTTTTTGAGGATGGAAAAAGTGATGAAAGAGGTGACCCTAAAGTGAAGGAGAATATATTAATGTTGGGATGTCGAAAGAATGGATGGGCATGTGAGAGGTGAGTAATTCTCCCCCTGCTTGGTGCTTCACACATCCACTAATTTCCAAAACCCTAATCCTAAACTTTTTCACAAAGCAAAACACGACAAATTCCCTACTTACACTTGGATCTTTAATCTGAGATGTTGGAAGCTAGATAAGATTATCTTTTGAGGATTCTAAATCAGCCGCTTTAAGGTCTAAAGACTAGATGCTTATCTTTTATTTTGTATTAGTCCTTTAATCGCCCACTGCTTTTTTTCCTCTCTCAAGAGGAGGATGTTGGATTATGTAATTTAAAGCAAGGAAAAGGGATTCCTTTTCAAACCGCATCACCATGCATGAAAAGTTGAGCCCTTTTGATATTTCTTAAGGAAGATTGTGCTTTTGCCTTCTAAAGTGGCTCCACCTTTGCAAAGCTCTTAAGTTTTGAATCACACCTTAATCCTCCTTTGTTTTCTTTTCAATCTAATATCAGTCCTGTGCACCTCATGCCATCATTCCATTGGTTTTCTTTCCCTCCATGTAAGTTGTGAGTCTCTGTGATGACAAGATTGTAGCATTAAGTGCCCGTGATTTTGGCAGCCACTCTCATTCTCCAATCAAACTGTGCCCTCAGTTAATAATAAAGACTGTTCCTGTTTATGTCATTGGTTATTGATGTAGACCCTGTTGGGTGACGAGTGTGCTCTTGTTTATAATTAAAGTTTTAATCATGTTATTATAATCCTGTATTGGGGATGAACTATCAGGTTGATGTATGTTAGTCTTCTTTCTATCTAGTAAAACCTTACTTATCCTGAGGAACTAATTAAACAAAACATACCAATCATTATAGTATTATAGTTAAATTATTTAATGAGTTACAATAATATATCAACTTAGTATGTGCTCCACTATATGCATGTTCTTTCCAGGCAACCAATAGACTTAAGGAATTTTTGGGTAATATTGCGACATGTTTTCATGATTTTAGCACATTTTTGTAACTTTGAAATTTGAATTAGGTACGGGTTAGTGTACATAGTTGGCAGCTTAGGTGGCTATTTCAAAAATAATATATCCATCCTTAAAATGACACGGGTAAGGAACATTTATGAAAAGTAAACTTACTTTCCCCTGTCCACCAAGGATTTGCACCAGTGTACCAGTTTGAAAGTTTTAGATGTGGGTGTTGCTACATTTTAATATCTACTTAGTGCCAGCATATTCATCCCATGACTTTAAGATATTGGTGAGAGTTGTTACTATCGTTCAGTCATAAAAGTTGAGGATAATTAAGTTTGGTTTATCTCTTTAAAGATAATAAGGAGTCTAATTACTGGGCTTATGGTATTTTTCAAACCTGCTTCTGGGAGTCCTTCGTTATTTCTTAATTTTTGTGAAAATTTCAGCTTGATCCTTCCTTTGTTGTCTTCAGCCTTTTTTCTGTGGCTAAATTCTGTTTAAAGTATTGCTTATAACATGTCAGGTCATTACACTTCATTAATTCCTTTTTTTTCTTTGTGTAATTACGATCAACTAATTCCACAACTCTCTTGGAAAGGAATCAGAGTTGCATGCAATAAATCAGATTCATTTGATAAGAATTTTGTTATAGTAGGGGGCTTCACAGACACAGAGATGTCTATACAGAAGTAAATAATAACACCGGTACTATATAATCACAGTAGAGACAGAGAACAACACACTAGGATTTAATGTGATTCGGTCAGTATGACCTACGTCCACGGGTGAGAACAACAGAGAAATTCACTTATCACAAAAGAGAAGATTACAAAAGGAGACCACTCTAATATCTCCCCAAACTTCCACAAAGAAGAGATCACTCAAAGAAAACTCTCTTTTTCTTTCTTTTCTCTTCAACTCTCTCTTTCTCTTCTCTCTGTTCTGAATTGCCTCTAACCCTTCACCACTTCTCTTTTATTTATAGACCTCAAAAGGGGGTTGGTGAAATAGTGTTAGGGTTGGTGGAATAGTGTTGGAGGTTGGTGGGTTTTGGATCATATGCAAAGTCAAATAACAAATCTCCACCTTGACTTTGAATAAGAAGATCTTCTCTTCACTATTGCTATCTCGCCAGAAGCTCCTTACGGGCTTAACCTCCACTTTGTTGAATTCCAACCAATTCGAGACAATGCTCGAACTTGTGCGAAGGTACGGGCTTCGTCATCATTTCTGCTGGATTATCTGCAGTACCAATTTTCTCAATCTTAATGACTTTAATTTCTCTGATAAAATGATCCCTGACATCTATATATTTAGTTATTTCATGATACATCTGATGCTTCATCAAATGTATGGCACTCTGGCTGTCATAAAATACCGTAGTAACATCTTAGTGTAAGCCGAAATCTTTAACAAACCTCTCAACCAAATGGCTTCTTTCACTGCTTCTGTTACTGCCATATACTCTGCCTCTGTGGTAGACAAAGCAACTGTCGAATGTAGAGTCGCCTTCCAACTAATGGCACTATCTGAAAGAGTGAATACATAACCTGTCAGGGATCGTCTCTTATCTAAATCGCTTGCATAATCTGAATCAGAATAGCCAAGTATTCTGCAATTTGAATTTGTGTTCCTGCTAAAATATAAACCAATATTATGTAGGCGTTAAAAATTGCCTATAAGACCCTGAACTTGAATTATGACGGGGAGTTGACGATTGAGGAACCATCTGACAAATACAACGGTGAACCATTGATGCTCCACGACCATTGATACTCTACGTAGAGTTTTTCAGCGATCCCGCTAGCCGGTTAGCGGGCGGGGGGTCAAGGGGGCAACGGCCCCTTTGCGGGTCTGGGGCAGCGCCCTGGAAGATTTTTTTCTTGGACTTACAGAAAGTCATTGACGATGTAATCGCGACACTTGTTGTGAACGACATCATCAAAACCTAAGGTAATCAACCACAGGGAGAAAACGGACGAAATATGTTCCCAGACACTCTTTGTGTCGCGCTGTTGGCGCGACACTTCTTTGTGTCGCGCCGTTGGAGCGGTACTTTCTTATGTCTGAGTGACTCCACATGCTTTATTGTTGTTCGTGGGGTCCATTTGGCCCTTCCAATACGTGGGAACGTGCATTTACATTAGTGCGCGGTTACATCCTCAAAACACGCCCACTAAATGCACTAATGGAGCATTAAATGTGCATTAAACGTGCCTTAAAAGGTGGGAGAGCAGTGTGGTGCATGACAGTCATAGTTGTCGCACGGCGTGCGCGACAGCGTGGTGCGAGATAGGCGAACATGTCGCGCCCACTACATTAACTGGATATGTCAAGATATGCGACAGTTATGCTCCCTGAAGCCTATAAATACCCCCCTACACCCATTGTAGAGGGGACTCTTGGATTTAGGGGGCCAGGCCGGAGATTTCAAGAGCCATCCACGTGGAGATTCCTCGAGATTAAGCTTGGCCTTAATTTTGAGAAGAGTCGATATCTTACCTTGCTAAGATATCTGCTAAAGTTACTGTTTCCTTTGCGAAGCATAAACTCAACCTGTTAGTTCAGCGATCGTTGCTCGGTGGTCCACGGATGACGCGTCCCCGGCACAGGCAAACAACCCACAAAAGCAGGACTATACTACGTAGTAGCTTCTGTTCGAGTTTCTTTTGTTCGAGAGTGTGACTATCCTCTTTGTATTCGAGAGATATACACATGTAATCTTTCACTTGTAACCATTTTGAAACGTTTTGAAATGGAAACAACAAAGAATCTCACTTTCGGCGGAAACAATCATATGTGACACTTTCTTGCATTTTATTTGTAACCACTTGCATGCAAATAAAACACCTAAAATGCTAAAAGCAAGTCACTTTATCATTTTCATCTCACATGCATGCAAACAAACACCCCCTTAACCACTCAAACACCACAAATTTTGTTTATCTCATCTATATTCCAGTGTGTCAGTCTATGTCTAGAATCTTGTTGCCAAGCTTGCACTAGATGAGATATTTCTCCTTTATATATAATGAGAATTTGGTGGTACTCTTAAATACACAAAATAATACCACTTAGGGGGTGTTTTTTTTACATAAAAGTGAAAAGTGAAAGTGAGAAAATGACTCACTTTTATCACTTTAGGTGCTTGTTTTATTGAAAGTGCATATTGTTATGGTCCTGAACCCTCACTGAGGATGATCCACATGATTAAGGGAGTAATACTTCCTTCCCAGACGA
>JBAKGM010000412.1:968912-998683 GCA_037177215.1 Asparagus racemosus | reverse complement strand
TGGAGATGGTGCCACATCATTGTATATGAGCGAATCCCCTCATATGACGTATGATACCCACGAATATATATATATATATATATATATATATATATATATATATATAATACATTCTTACAACAAAATAGCAAACAATAAAAAAGCCCAACTACTTATCAATCAATTACTAGATTTTGCTTTGAATATATTTCCTACAATAAACATTTAAATATCCAAACGACAGATTGAGCTGAATTTCTTGCAACATTCGCTGCATTTACAATTGCAGCATATACTAACCAGCCCCTAAAATAGAAGCACAGCTTAATATTTCTCAAGCAAATAGAAATTAGTAGTATTAACTAATAAAGGTATGAACAATGTACGTCCCAAAATGAAAGAGAGTAGTCCATCATCAATTATAATACACTACAAAAAGGAACTGCCCTCAAGCAAATACCATGAACTGATCTTTAACAAGTAATAATATTTGACATCTGCATCATCAATCATAATGCAGAGACACAAAAATGAAACTTAACAACTTCTAAATGATAGTATCTGGACAAAATCAATAGTCTTGAGGGAGCCAAAACAAAACTGGTGCAGCACAAATCATTTTAGCTCATGGCACTTAGAAAGTTGTCAAATAAAATGCTGGACCTTATAGCATCCAACTGGAGTTTCTTCACCTCATCAACACTCTGAGATTGGTCTAGAGGTTCACTATCTAGAAAAACATCTGCGGATTGAAAGGGAGGTGTTGTAGGATTATGAGCAACCGTGCTGACATTTGATATATCTATGTGCTGAGAAGGGGAAGCCTCAGAGATAAAATTATGAGACACTGTATTGACATTTGGCATAAGTAAGCATTTGGAAGATGAAGCCTTAGAAGCGAATCCACTGGAAATTTTCGAGGGCATAGTAGACAATGAATCAGGAATGCCTCTTGCTAAGCGATTATGCTGGCCTGCATTGATATTTGACATAATTGTTTGTTGCAAAGGCGAAGGTTCAGATATAGATCCGTTGCAAGTATTAGGATCGATGTTTGCTTTAAGTGTATGTCGGCAAGAATAAGCTTTAGAAATAGACTCATTGGAAGTATTTGGAGGCAGAATTCTACAAATATCTGATGGAGGATCAATATGTCCCTTTAAAATGCACTCGTAGAGTAACCAGTCAGGTGCAGCTCCGAAATGGTCGATAATATTTTTCTGATCACTGCAAGATTTAAGCATTTCATTTCCTTCCGGTATGTTTTTCTGAAATACAAAGTGGGCACGGTTATTTATCTTGTCACCAATAGGTCTCTGCACTTCTTCACTTTCCTGGATGCTGTTCCTCATTCCAACATAGCTTCTGGTGCTTCCTGGATTACCAGGATATTTATATGGTTCATAATTATCCTGTATATTTTCCCCATAACTGAAACCCAAATGATTTCTGCTACCAAAATATCTCTGCAGTTCATGACTTTCCTGAATGTTATTTTCACTTTCGAAATGGCTTCTCGTATTTATCTCATTAGCAAAAGACCTCTGAAGTTCATAACTATCCTGCATGTTTTTCCCATAACTGGCACCATAAGGTCTCTCCGAGTCATGCCTTTCCTGTATATTGTTAGCAATTCCAAAATTGCTTCTACTATTTATCTGATCATCAAAAGATCTTTGTTGTCCACGGCTTTCATGTATGTTTTTTCCATGAAAACCGTTATCAACCAAATCACTTTTGGTTTTTATCTGGTCAACAAATGATCTCCGTAGTTCATGATTTTCCTTTATGTCGTTCCCACTTCTGAGTTGGCTTCCAGTAACTATCTGATGACAAAATGATATCTGCGAGTTATGCCTTTCCTGCATATATATCTCACCTCTAGAGAAGGTTCTATTACTTGTCGGACCACCGAAAGATTTTTGCGGTTCATGAGCTTCCTGTATGTTCTCCACTCTTCCAAAATTAGTTCTGGCATTTATTTGATCGCCAAAAGATCTCTGTAGTTCACAGTTTTCCTGTAAGTTTTTACAACTGATCCCCTTATCAACAGGCATAACATCTGCAAGGAAGCAAACCCCAGAAGGAATTCCAATAAGTCAATTTTAAAGGCAACCACGAGTCGTGGATAGTAATAACATTATTGGTGCATAAAGAGAATCAAAGAATAATACGTAAGCACAAACATTACCATCCTCAACAAATGCTTCTGTTCTCTGCAAGGACTTTTGGAGCAGAGTTGTCTCTGCAAAGACCATCAGACTCAAATTCTTAACTTCTTCCTTATGAGATGGCTCCAGAGGCCTAAAGGAAAAGGACTTAGTCCATGTTTCCAACATGTCTGATATGGCAGGGATAACAAGCTTCTCCACTTGTAAGGAACGTAGAATCTGCCGCAAGAACTAGGCATGATTACACATTCAAAAACAGATGGAAACTTTCTAGTGTAAGTTGAATTTGACAGGAGAACCCTTTATTATTCTTGTGCTATAAAAGGATAAGTGGTTTGAACAAGTGATTCTTCTGACGAGCAAAAAACAAAATTTTGAATGTTGATAGTGAAGATCACCTTTTGCTAGTTTTCAACTAGCTAATTTTAAAACACTGACTTTCCTCAACGTAGGTATACCCCTGCTAGGAGATTCTATATGAAAATATTTCTCAGAAGTCTATCTAGATGTCATTGTATTAGAATTATTATTCCAGAATTTTCAATTGATGTTTTGTGGACAATATAATCTAGCACATATGGCATATCCACTCTATTCAAAACTTCTTATAAAGACAGAAGAATCTAGCATGGAAATGTCCAGAAAGAAAAAACTCATTTGAAGCTGAAGTATCATTCATGACAATTGAGAAATGAATTTTTGTCAAAGACAAAAGGTCAGACATAAAGAAAGAAAACTAATAAGGAAGACTTTCTACATACCTCTTTAACTGCCTTAAGAAGGCGCCGACACATGCCTTGTTTCCGGTACATAGGTCTAGTACCAATGAAAGGCATTTCCGCCAATCTTGTCCCGTGAAGCCTGTAAGATGGGAAGAGAGAAAGATGCACTTAAAACCTGTTGAATTGGCTATGAGCTCATTAAAAGTTAATAACAAATAAAAGGATGGCTATAGCTTATACTACAAAATGAAGCATAAACTCCAGTACATAAGATATGTAAATTCTTAGACTAAGGACGAAGCATAAATATACAGACCTCAATGAAGCTGCTGATATGATTTCCTCATCCCTCTCCAAAATCAAGGTGTAAAATCCTTCATAATTTAGACGATTAAAATTTGATCTGTGTAGAAAAGTATTATTCAATTATCAATCAGTGCAACCAAACTGTACAAGTTATTATTTTTTTTGTGGGTGGGGGGGGGGGGGGGCGGTGGGGGTGAAGAACATCAGAAGTATGCGATCAATAATAGTTCATCACTCAAAAACCATAATTGAATTGACTAAATAAACTATGACTTCACACTTTTTCCATCTCGTAGATAAGATCCAGCATAAGAGGTATCTTTTATTGTCAACTATAAGGAGAAGTTCTACAATCAGTTCTCTTTCTTCTGTAAGGAGCCACTTACTTCTAGTCATTGATAGAAATGAAAAACGATAAGTGTTGCAGAAATACTGTTTACTTTTAACAGGTGGAGTGAGTACAAGAAAGAACAAAGCCATTGTGCATATTCTTGAATCATATCAGAAACCAGAATAAAAGTAATTGTGGACTTATGTTTTACATTTTTTCTTCAAAAGGTGGTGCCATCATGATATAACCACACAAAAATATAGTTCATCGGGGTTATTGAACCCTTGTTTGCTATTGCTTGTGTGAGATGACGTATAGATTGGTCCAGCCATGTTAGGGTGTGAGTTTTGTCGTTTGTTACTTTTTCCTTTTTCCCAGACAGGCTTATGTTATCTCAAGTATTATGAGATTATGCTAAGGATTAGGCTGACAAGCCCTACGCAAGCGAACGCGCAAGATATAACATGTACATGACATAAATTAATATTTGACATTGATGTATTTATGCTAAAAAACTTGAGTGTAGCAATAGTCAATGTGATAGACAATTAGAATTTCTTAACTATTTAAGTTCTGCTGGAAAAACAACCTTGATTTTGATAATAGACTAATAGTTAAATAGAAGGTTTTGCATGTCATCATTCACAACTGAAATGTTCTAACTAGTGTTTGAAGGATTTGGGTATCAAGACGAGTAACCTGTAAGGGGTGCAATAGGATACAATCAATTGGTGGTAGTAATTAATCCCCTACTAGAGAGAATTGACAACAGAGAAACATAATGTTATTTTTGTTTCAGGATTACCTATAGATTAATAGAATATATAGAAAAAATTAAACCTAGAATATTAATGAACAGAAGGTGGGGAAAGAGAACATATATAGTCACACAGAATATAAAGGAAGAGCTCATTAAACTTTGAAGCAGGACCACATGGACAAACTTAAAGCAAGTTCTTCAGATTGCTGGTACGGATAGATAGAGATGAAGCGTACCCACAATTGTAAACTGCTTGACATATCATGTCCACACCTGTCCTTTGATCTATTAGAGGAACAAAACACTCATTCAGCACCGAGAGAGCCATGGACAGTTTTACATTAGATTCCATAATAAAGGAAAACCTCTGGTCAGACATGATCCCTGAATCTTTATCAAAATGCTTCAATAAAGTCCAAGAAAATCCATTCTCTGTAGAATTTGTGATACCAAGCATATCCAGTAGTTTCGCAGCCACCTGTAAGATTCAAACATTCAGGATAAAACTCTGTGAACAAAAGTTAATCTTTTTAGAGACAATAAGCGAGAAAAAAAGCTGGAAATATACCAGAATTTGCTGCGATTTAATAAAAAAGAACAATGAACCTTGAAAAGGAACTAGATTACTAGAATGTACTCCAAATAATATCCTTATAGAATGAACTCTTGATTGCATGACAGTCATGCATAGCTTCATAGATCTGTCAAACTGATAGTCATACAAACATATTAATGAATGAAAGAAAATAGCCTTTAACTCTGCTACTCCCAGTTCTACAGGATATTAGAGAGAGTAACAAATCAGTAAGGGGAAACGAATTTTATAGAAAGGAGTATTCAAGATGGAATTTGACGAATCTGGTAATTGATACATTTGACAGTTAATCAAAGTCATTTTGAAAATTTTTTCGTTGAACAGCCAAAGTAAACATGTAAAATAATGTAAATGGTCATCCAGAGGCTAAAGAATAACCTTTTGGCAATTCTTCCCACAGAACGAAGATGGAACTGGACCCATCATGTGCATGCTGTTTCCCCAGGCACAATTTTTATGATCTGCAGAAGAGTCATGCAAGCAAATCTATAAGCAATCACCTGCGTTGAGCTGTACAGTATATAGAATAAAGCAAAAGCAAGAAACTAAAAGTAATATACTTACATTTGCGTGAACATTGCCTGCACGAAAGCAAATTCTGAGCTTCAAGGCTCATGCCCGATCCATGCACAACCACCTTACAGAATGTGCATATGCAATATGGACAGTACCAACTGCCCTCCGGAAGGGTCTGAGAGAAAATGAATATGTTAGGAAACTTACATTGGATTTCAAAGTATATACTAAATAGAAATAAAAGCGATTTAAGAATAACAGCATTTGAGGTCTGAAATTTAACATTTTCAACATATTAAGAGAATCCTGATTCTAATGACCAATGAGAAAGTGCAATATAAGCTATATCTTAGATAAATGAAGAAAAACATTAGAAGCACTAGTAAAATGTTATGACCATACAGCATGGCTTCTACAAAATATGTATCAGAGGAACAGCATAGTTGGCCGTAATTCAGTGAGACAGTGTTAACTTTAATTTTACAAACAAGGTCCATAGTATTATAGTGCAGGCATTCATCCTTGAAGGGCTAAAGGCGAGGTCAAAATTATACATTTCTTGAGGATCCTTAAGTTGTTTAATCTAAACTTTGATGTTTGGCTCTAACCTTCTCTGTGAACCATTCACATGCTGAAAACAAATTCAGTACTGTTAAGCAGCACATCTAAATATGCATCAAAGTATGAAAAATGTCTGGTAACATACAAAGAGAAGCATATATTTCAGTAATGTGTGGTAACATACAAAGAGAAGCTTATATTTCAGTACCTTGAGCATCAAACAGGTCTGGTGAAAGGTTGAAGGACAGCTGTCACAGCATATTAAGTGACCACCATCAGCACAAATACCACATGTATCGTCACTAGGATCGGGATCGCCAATTCCCACAGTCTGAAACCCAACTTTTTTCTCTAACTTTTCCTTCTCCCAAGCCTCTTTCAGGCACAATAGAAGTGTCTTTCCTGACAATAGGAAAATGTTATCCCAAGACTGTTGAAGTTTTCCACCAGCATGAGCTACAAACATTGACAATGAAACTAACTCCTTACAGCAGTTGCACCAAATTCCCTTTCTAGTTACAAACCCAGGGGTGTTTTCTGTATTGTTCTTTGTGATATAATAAATCGTTTCATTTTCATTCAGAGTTCCAGAATCAATTAACCAAGATAATATGTTAATCTTTGCCTGGGATACGATCGCCTCCTGATGGTCATCCTTACCTCTCCTAACAGTAAGACCGCAACCACCTCTCCTATTTTTCTTCTTCTTTTTGTTAAAATTCCCTCCACCAACCAGCTTCCCTTCAGCGGCAAATGATCGAAAGCCTTTCTCAGAGACAGTAACTTCCACGCCTTTCTCTTTTCCTGAAGTAGAAGATTTCTCGAACCTCGACTTCTGGCAAGAACTGTTCATATTGTACTGCTTCAGCATGTCATCTGATGCAGCATTTTCACCTTCGTTCTCATCAGTTTCAAAATATGAAGTCATTGTATTTTCCCTCTCCTTCTTTTCCAATGTGTTCACTCCCAATTCTGCAGGATATAAAAAGTAATCTTCAAACCCGACTTCTACATCGGAATCATCATCCACAGGAACATGTTTCCCATTGATACGTGTAGATCTCCTTATTCGTGTGGTTCCACATCCATGCATATTATTGTCATTGGATTCACTTGAATAGAGAGCACTGCCGGACTCCGATCTTTGGGTTTCATCTTGTGAACTTTCATCGCTGTTGCTGCAATCAGATTTCTCACTCGATGCATCTTCTTTTCTAACATTAGTCCTGGTCACAGATTTAGCATTAACCAAAAAACCTGTTTCTCTCTGCTTCTCTGAGTCCACGTTTCTATCTAACACATCATTATTCTTGTTTAGACGTGTAGATCTCCTTAGCCCAACTGATCTTCTGCCCTTGGCAACAGACCTCTTGCTGCTTTGACCATTTCTCATGACACCCATAGTGCTGAAATCTGAATTTATGACTTCATTATTCAAAGCTTTGCCTATTTTGCAGGATTTGGGTGTTTCTTTCATCAGGTTTTCCATATGTGAAGTAGGAACTTGCTCACCCTTTGATTTGTCCACACAAACACCAGACCCAGACAGTACATTCATTTTGTTATCTAATGGACCATGCCTCCCAGTCGTTCGCGGCCTCCTTACTCCAGAAATCCCCTTGCAGAAAGAATCCCTGTTAGCCAAACTAGCACTACAAGCTGCCAGATTAAGTTCATCATTACTCAAACGTCTATCTTCTGCATGCCCTTTTGTTCTCCCACTGACCATGCACAAAGAAGATGCTTGGTTTGCTTCTTTACACCCAAATCTTTCTGTCTTTTGCAAGGATTTTTTTCCGTTTTCTTTTAAAGGATCACCTTTCTGTTGAAGTTGTTCCTCAATATCTTTAATGGGTCCGATGTTCTTGAAAAAATTAGAATTCTTCTTTCTTCTACCTCTCTGTTTCTTTGTGGTAACATTAGCACCATTTTCTCTCCCTGCCCCTAGATAGCTACTAGAAACAGCTGCTCTTTGAACTAAACTACCGCCAAGAGAGCTGTTCTCCAAATGCCGGGACAAGACACTAGCCTTCCCACTATACTTAGAAGTGCCTTGTAGAAAGGTCTCAAAAGCTTTTGGAAGGGAGTAATAAGGAAGCCCAACAGGAGATACGTAAACGTACTCACTTTTGCCAGGTTGAAGCAGCACCTTCCAACCAAAGAGACCCAAAAGGCTCATAAGATGCGGAGGTGGCGGTCCTGAGCTTGAATTAAGCATCCCACTCAAACCTCCCAGTGAAATTTGAGGAGGGTTTGAACTGACTGAGTGTGCTGGCTTCGGTTTAGCTGTTCTACTGGCTGAATCACTGCATCTTCTTACTTTTTTCTCTGGCACCCAATCAGGATCTTCCTCCTCTCCAGAACCTCTTTTGCTTCTGCTAGTTTCTGATGTCGAAATGGAACCCTCTGCAGCTGAACTAGAAACATCTTCAAAGCCATTGTTAATTTCATTAGGATTCGCCGGATTCTGGTTTGTGTCTGCTGGGATTTGGTGAAAAGATTCAGACGGAGTTTGATTCGGGAAAGAGTTACCAACTTCAAGAGTATTAGTGCCCAAGTTAAGACACAAGAAGGAGCCATTGAAGGCCCCATTAGTCCTCTGCTGATTCACCATCTTACTGAATTCTATAGGCCTACCAACAAATCCTGCAAAAGTTCACATTCTACAGACAAAACATTGAAACATGACCAAAAAATTTGCAAAAATAAAAAAATAATAATAATGCACGAAAAAAAGGTGAAATATCAATCTATTACATGCAACTGAACGGAAACTTTGCCATTGAATCAGTTTCATAATAATGCCTAAAATTTGAAAATTAAAGGAAGAACAGAGTATTTTTGCAACAAATACCTAAAAGCTCTAAATTATACTTCATCAAAGAAACACCAAAAACCAGTAAAAAGAGCAGACAGTACTCCCTATTAATCAACGATAAATTCAATTAAAAAACAAATTTATTATTAAAAAATTTAATCCTCTGCATGCAATGCAACATCATTGTTCATCTCGTAGTAAGTTCAACAACGAAAAAAAAAAAACAAGGAACACCGATCTAAACCCTAGAAACAACAATATCATTGAATCGAATGCGTTCAAGTGAAATCGACTTACTTCAAGAATCGAATCCCTCGATCTCTTCAAGGCTTTGAACTCGCATTACTCGCATAAAATAGAGAAAGCTAGGGTTGTCTTTTTTGTTTTTTTTTTTTTTTTTTTCTCCTCTGCTTTCTTTTTGAATCGATCTCTATCTCTTTCTCTTTCTCTCTGGGTTCGTTGCTTTAAAGGGTTTAAAGGTTTTGGAATTTTCTCATTTTTAGCAATTCCCATCGCAGCCTTTAATCAGACGAAAAAATAAAATAAAATAGCAACAAAATTATTGCATTTCCAATTGTTTTATCCCTTTTATAACAACTCCTCGTTTCCGCTCACTCGCGGATCCGCTCGTTCGCTCTTGCTGGGTTCTGATTATTCAGTTGAAGCGAAGAGGATAAGGCCTGGTATAATCTTATCCCGCGGGTGAACGTAACGGAGTCAGATCAGATGTCTAATTAAAAACACGAAACACGGTAGAGGTACTTTGATTTGATGCCAGGTACGAGAATACGGCGTGTTTCTGTGCTGTGGAGAACAGCTGATTTGGCACGTGTGGCAGTTGGAAGGTTGAGCGTGGTTGGGGTACCAGCTGGATTCTGGTCACGTGCCAGGTGGAGGTGCAGGACAAAGTTATATAACACCACTCTTTATTTTGAATGCCGACTCACCAGTGAACTGGACTAGTGCAATGAGCAGTTGATTTAAATTGAGTGGATTTATCAGAAACAGCAGAGACGTGTTTAATTTGTGATTATCTTTTTAAGTAAAGTACTAAGTGGAAGTTAATGCGGTTGGTTAACAACTCAGGAAAGCTGCCCTTTTTGTTGACCTTTGGAATCTTCAAACATTGTGTTTTATAAAAGGGCATTACTAATTATTAGCTATTGACATCAATAAGAATTTATTGGTGATAAATTCAATTCTTATTTTATCACCAATAAATTGTAGTGACACCACCTTGCAGAAAATGATCAATAGAAACTCAGAAAGTTAAATTTTCACCTGATGGGGCCGGTATGTTCCGAAATTGGTCCTTCGCTCTTCCACAGTCCCCAGTACGTCTTGTGACATATTTCGGCATTTGGCGAAATGCAATTCACCGATGAGCATACGGGAACAGCAAGAAAACTGACACCGATATCTGCAGCAGCTTTCTCCTGCTCTCTGTGGCAACAACAAGATAGTGATACAGCTATGCACCATACAAGAAAAGAATTAGTTACCGAAACACGTAGAGTTGATAATAAGCACGCCCCATAAAATTTAATAACTCACAAAATCATGTACAGGTGACAATAGACATAGATAGAGACCTCATATAGCTAGGAACTCTGCTGGACCGTGAAAATTAGAAATATATATATGTTTCGAGTTTCATACTTTTTAAACATCACAATAATTGGACAGGCTGAAGGAGCAATATATTATGTTCTTAGATAGCTGCGAAGTACTCTTTGCTGAGTTTAGGATCAGGCTTCATGGACTTCTCGCCAGGTTTCCACCCAGCTGGGCAGACTTCATCAGGGTGCTCTTGGACATACTGCAGTGCCTACAAAACATTACTCAGAACGCTAAGTAACTTTTTGAAACTAGCACAGTGTGTTCAGTGTATTGGAAGTGTTGCTTCTTTGACATGGAGTAAAGCTATTAAAATATGAAATGCACAAATGTGTAGACCGCAATGTTCGCCTTCTCACATCTGCAACGATTCTTTCGTGACATACTAAACACACAAGACTACAATACCAATTCTATGAAGTTGAAGGCTCAATCATTACTCAACCAGAGTTATCGTTATGCCCATTGCTCGTTTTAGCTTTACAAAGTCAGATTCTAGTTAAAATATTTTTGAATGATATGCTATATTTTTGAATGATATGCTATACTATTTAAGTAAATTAATCTTGCAACATTTATAACTCAGCAGCATACGTGTATTTTTAATCATATCAAACAAAAAAGAGGGAAAATGATTCTATAGATATATATTAGAAGACCCCCCCCCCCCCCGGGGGGGGGGGGATGCAAGAAATATGACTCAAAACTTTTTCATACAGAATAAAGAGCTTAAGAAAGAGTGCAGCTTGAAAATAGCTGAAGCTTAATATAATCTTACACTCAAGATGCTCATTGACGATGAATTAGGTTTAAATTCAAATGGCTAGCCACAAGCCAATATCGCGCTGCACAAAATGGAACAAGGTTGAACAGATCTAACGTCAGGCTGGATCGTGATCTTTAAACATTGTGCCTTCATAGCTACAAAATGCACCTAGCTCTGGAAGTGCACAAACACAAACACAATGAAAGTGCACCACGCTGCATAAAATGGAACAAGGTTGAACAGATCTAACGTCAGGCTGGATCGTGACCTTTCAAACACTGTACCTTCATAGCTACAAGATGCATCTAGCTCTAGAAGTGCGCATACTCAAACACAATGAAAGTGTACCGCGCTGCTTAAAATGGAACAAGGTTGAACAGTTATAACATCAGGCTGGATCGTGATCTTTCAAACTGTGTGCCTTCATAGCTACAAAATGCACCCAGGTCTAGAAGTGCACGTACACAAACACAATGAAAGTGCACCAACAAGCACATTCATGCAAATATAGGAATAAACAAGTGAAGCCTTTGTGACTAAATAATTAAATGCCTTAATAAGCATAAGGTATACTGCCTAAATATTAAGCTTAATTTACCTGAAGGGTCCTCATAGTTTCATCAACACTTCGGCCAATAGCAAGATCATTGACGGTAGAGTGCTGAATGACTCCCTCCTTGTCAACGATGAATAGACCTCGCAATGCAATGCCCTGCAAAATTAAATTAGTTCCCACATATTATTTTTTAAGCATATTAACAAACTGAAATTGTTTATGGTTGGCTAGAAACAAATCCATAAAGGTCAAGACTTTCGTGTATACTCTTTAACTTTTGGCACATTTGTCTAACTGCTATTGCATTTTAATTTTAGAAAAGGAAAAATACCTGATCTGGAATCAATACACCAAATGACTTTGAGATCGACTTAGTCACATCAGATATCAATGGATACTTCAGATCTCCAAGCCCTCCTGACTTCCTATCAGTTTGAACCCAAGCAAGATGGGAGTACTGTCAACAAGGCACAGAGTGAAGGATTAGGAAACAAAATGATGATTTAAATAAAATTTATGGAATTGTTTGGCAGCACAAATAGGTCAAATTAATTTCTTTTTTTTTCTTAAACGTATTGAATATTGGTTTTTTTTACTTCATTTATTGTTTGTTAAATTTAACGCGGCATTAATCCAATTTACTGATAAGAACTTTCTTTAAAAACATTAAGTAAATTCCTTTCAAGGCAAGTAAACACCATATGTAAGAAAATTTCTGTTGTGTACTAATTTGTTTGGAATTAGCCTGGCTAACCATTACCATTGATGACCCAGCTTTGTCCCACAGTCAAACTTAAAGCGCTATGCTTACTACTGTTCTCTACATGTCGAATAGAATGTCGAGAACATAGAATATGCAGCATAAGAAACATAGAGGCTACCACTAGGGCCCGAGAATTATCTATCACGCATTTTGGATAAATTACAATGCATAAAATCTATGTAAGAGATTATTTTCTACTATGAAAGCAAAAGATGACTACCGATACCTTAGCAAATGGACTATACAGTAAATAAACATTTTATATATAATTTAAACTCAAAATTATATAATGCCTATATGCTATGGAGTATGTTTAACATCACTAATCAATGGCAATAATGAAATCTAAGGAAATAACAATTGCAGGAGAAAATAACATATGAGAGAAAAGGTAGCTACCTTACTGTCAACAGAAACACCCAAAATTTCTGTGTTTAACTTATCAAACTCTGAGTACCGGTCACTGAAAGCTGTAATCTCTGTGAAAAAGACAGAATTCAGTGCCTTACATTTCAAGCAAAACATGCATTCAACTTATTCTGACTCTTCGCATCCACAAGTCATGATGCTGGAAATTTACCGGTAGGGCAAACAAATGTAAAATCCTGCGGATAGAAGAATAGAATAACATACTTCTTCCCGATATAATCAGAGAGCTTGACCTATGTTCAGTAAATATATCTGTTAGAAGTTTGTAAATAAAAAGATGGAAAACAATTGCAAATACTGGAGGGTGTTGACGATTATCGTCCAACACTTCTAGAATTTTCGTTTAGTGAGAAAGAAAAGAAAAATCATCACCGCCCTCAAACGAATAAATGTTAACAAGGAAAGTTAGAATATTATATTTCGGGAGAGCAAACAAATTGTCAATTTTCATAACTGCTGAAAGGCAGTGACAATATATTATGAGTTTCATTATATACAGATTCTTCCGTTATTGGAATGTTACCGATAAATACTTTCCACAAAGATGGGTACTTTGTCTCACTTGAATAGTAGATACTGACACCAAACGTTTGAACCATGATAAATTACTACCGATGCTATTAGTCTTCATTCTGTTTTCAACAACTTCAAGTTTCCAAATAAGATAAAGTCTTAAAAAATTAATTAAAAAGGATACTTTTTCGGCTAGTTTGTGTTTGTCATTTTTATATGTATGTTGCAGAGTTAAGCAGCTACAGATTTTAAATAAATAATGATACAGAACAGGCAAAAGAAATTATAGTCATTCAACTGCAGGACTATGGATATGTTATAATTTTAGCAAAATTTATTATATAAAAGTCAAAGTGAAAATCGACAACCAGACGAAATATAACAAATTCATAAAAACAACATTATAATTTATCAGAGACCACCTTGATGAACTCGTGATCAAAAACTGCTTCGGCCTCAAAATCCGGTGCCGGATTCCCAACCAACGGCAGCTCAGTCTGCAATCAAGCTCAGATAAAGATCCTATCAACATCAGAACCATAAGGAAAAGAGCCCTAAATAAGCTTAAAAATCATCAAAAACAACATAATTAAGCTTAACCTCGCTTGAAGCATTAACGGAAAATCTTCTTTTAGATGATTTAGAGGCAAAGATCACACGAGATGATCGAGGCTGAAAGCTCCGCCTCAGTCCGTTGACTGCTAGGGTTTGAGATAACGAAACAGAGACGGGAGTTAAAGCGTCCGTCGGATTTGAAAATTTGGCGGGAAAAAGCTTAGGGGTTGACGAAACTAAATCAATTGCAGAGCAGGCCATAGCTACTGAGCTCGATCTCTCTCTCTCTCTCTCTCTCTCTCTCTCTCACAGGTGAGGACTGAGGAGAGAGAAAGGGCAGTGGCGCTTTTAAATATAGTTGACCGTCGCCATGGAAGTTGTGCTTAACCGCGGTGCAATTAAGGGAGCGTTTAAAGTAACGACATCGGCTGGGTTCAGGTGTCTTAAGCTGATGCTATTACGTTCCTGCAGAACAATATACCGTGGCTGCTGGTGTTTAGAAAGTTAACGTGTACCTGCGGCACATTAGACCGCGTCATCCCTACTTCGGCCGTTTGTGGATGGGGAGCGGAAACTCGATGGCCGAAATGCTTTGATCTCCAGCACAGCTACAAAGGTCATCTCTTATTCTATGTTTTTTTATATATATTAGATGACATTTTTCGTTTTATTTTATTAATTAATTTGGTCTCGAATTTTATAGATTTTGAAAATTTGTAATTTGGGGATTTTGATTTAGCCGTGTAACAAGATTGAATCTTTTAGGGTAAATTGTGGAAAGTTTGGAAATGATAATATGAGTTTACCCCTCGATAACATTAAAGAAGGATTGGTCTTTTTTAATGATCCTTGTTTATTGAGTTGTGATTTCTTATGATTAAACTTCATATTTGCTGAGAACATCATTTTTGTGTTTTGGGAATATATTTGTATCTTATTGTTGGTGATCATATTTAATTTATCATATTAAGCAAGATGATAAATTTGGGATCTTTGCCTACAGTTTTCTTGTGATTTTTCATTTGAAGTAAAGTTTGTAGTTTTAGTTTCTTAGATGGGACCTTACCTTCTTCCTGCCGTACTTTGTTGTTGAATTCCCCTTGCGATTCGATTCTTAGGAATAGGAGAAGATGAGGGTCTTACCTTCATCGTTTCACTCTTGCTGAATACACTTGTATCACATATCCTAATTCGATAACTAGGAATAATAGAAATCGGGTGGTACCTTTTTCATTTGGTCCTTGTTGAATGCGAGTCTTTCTTCTACTTATGTGCATATTCCTCTTCCTTGCATTTATTCGTGAGTGTGAATGTTACGGGAAACTATGTTTAGAGCATTGCTCGAGTTTTAGTAAAGTTGGCTGAAGCATGCGGTTCCTTGTTAATGTTGTCAAAGCAATGAGATAGTTTTAAAACAAAGTAGTTACTATATATATTTCCTGTATCAGCTTCTTTTCTTTATACTCAATAACTAATCCATCTTAAAATAAAAGCACCCACGATATAATCATTAATCCATCTTAAAAGTTGTTTGGCTGAAGTAGCTTTAGCTCCATACCCATTTCTTCTCTGTGCGCCAACCAGACGCCTTTGATATCGGCTTCATCTTATGAATTCAGCTTCTTCAGAAATAGTTTTTTCTTTGTGCTTCTTTGGCTTAAGTGAGTATGATATTAATTAAAGGTAAGAGTTGATGCAGAAGTGCAAGTGTGGTTTGTGATTTAGTGGAGAGATTTAATTGCCTTTCATTTTGGAACCTAGATGGAAGTTCAAGCAAGAAATCAAGAGATTTAATTGCCATTGGTGATTTGCTATTGGAAATTTTATATTTGCCACTGAACAGTAAATTCTATAAGTAACAGTTGGTTGCTAAGTCATTATTGTTGTTGTTTAACTCTGTTGCCTGACAAGCTTAGTGGTAATATGTTATTGGAGGTGGAGGTTTGCTACTTCTGAAAGGATTTGAAATCTAATTCTTCCTACTTAAAATCAATAGGCTGTTCAAATATCCACTCTAATAAAACGATATACATCATTTTCAGTGGCCAAAACCAAAAGGAAAAAAAAGAAAAGATATCAAGTGAATTTGAGGTTTCTCTCTTATACATCAAGTAGAACAACCACAACAAGAAGATTGTTTAGAGTTAAATGATTCAGATATTTGATCATCATCATGATGATTAAACAATCAAAAATCCTTGTAAGTCAATTGCTGTTGGGTTTCAACATTCAAAGTGACTAAACTAGCTATTTTTGGAACCACTTGATTTTTGGTTTTCATGTTGGTCAGCTTGAATTGAGTAGACTTTTTATTTGATTTTCCTGCAATTTAATTTGAACGAGAAGGAATTCCAAATCCTTTCCAAAAGAGCCAAATCTATCTATACTTTATTATGGCCAGTATACTCATTGAGGAAAGATTTAGAAAACTAGTCTATATGATTGGACCAGTATTTAATTATACTAGGATGGCATGGAGTTGATGGTAATGAACATTATCATAATTGGAGGCGTACTTTTCTTCTTAAATGGTGAATTCTATTAATCCCAGCACTCATAGAGGGTGTTTGGGAACGCTTATTTTTTTAAACTTTTAAGTTATGCTAGCTTTTAGTGGCTTTTGGCTTTTTTGATAAAAACGCTATAAAAATTATTTGAGTAGAATAGTAATTAGTTTGGTCAAACCTAGCTTTTTTAAATGAGCTTATAAGTTAGTTTTTAAAAAGTTGGGGTATACTAGCTTTTTAAAATGGGACTATTAGGCATTTTACCAAATAGATAGAAATGAAAAAGCTAGCTTAAAAGCTAGTTTGACCAAAAAATAAGCCTCCTCAAACACCCTCATAGTTTAAGACGACCACTGAGAGCATGAAGTATAAAGTAGCTGAATAATTTTGTGATTGCTTATAATAACTACATAAATATTATTCTTGATACATGATTTTCTAGCTTATTGAACAATATTATACAAAATTATAGTAGGAAGCAACGCGTTCAATTCTATCAGTAAACAAGTTCAGAGCTTTGCACTTTTTCATACTCAATTTCTTCATCTAATTTCCAACAGACACGTTCATTTACAAATTCAGCTAGAGATAGTTATAGTCCGGAGGGCTCTTGAAATGGGGAATAAACCAGCAAAAGAAGAGCGTGAAGAGATCATGGTGAAGGTCATGCCTCCACTGGACCAAGCTTATGTGAGATGGCTCGCTCGTGACCTTGAAAGGCTCCACCGTTTTGCTCCAAAGAAACCTCGTGCCATAAAACCACCAGAGCGTTACATTGAGTACATGCGCTTGTACGGCTGGCTTGATTTGGACGTGGATGATCCAGACCTGTCTCATTTGTTGAAGTAGGAACCGGGTTCCTGCATATAGGAGACATCGTGTTTTTGTAGCTGGAGATGTTTCGCTAAACTATAATTAATCAACTTCAAGTCACATGAGGAATCCTGTGTGCTTCCTGATATTACCTTTGTCTGTTACATTTGTTTTTTCTCAGTTAAATGTACACAGATGAATTGTGTGATTTCTGTTTGAATATAGACTTGATTTCTGCAACTATGTCAGGTATTAGTTTTTTTGTTATAATGTACTGATTTTTTCCTGTCAGTCGCAACCTAATGCTTGCATAGTGCATGAAAGATGGGGAAAGTTATAGGAAGGGCTCTTGCTGTGCTGTGTCAGAATTATGACATGGAGATGTTACAGAATGAGATAAATTCTGATTTTTAAAAAATTGCATTTCTTACTGTGCTCAATCTTTTTATTCAATTGGAGAAGGTGAACTGTACACAGTAAAGGATCATCTGCTGTACCTCAAAGTTTGCCTGGGGGATTGAATTTTGTAAGGGATCATATTGCATTATTCAAATGTGGGATTTGTAAGATAAAGATTTTTTTAAAAAAAAGTGTGGTGTTTAGATTTTTATTTAATGCTTATTTTCACTTAGTGCCCCAAAAGTTTACTCATTTTTCACTTTGACCGCCCAGAGTATTTTTTAGAACTTTGATACCTCCAAATGTTTCAATCTCATTTCATTTTGATACTCGCGTCCAAAAATCGCTAGATTTTCAATAAGATGCTCTGATGTTTTGCTACTGGCAAATGAACCTTGTTTTACGCAATGCCTGGAGTTTACAATGCACGAACCATGAGAGTATTATAAGTTGCAATTCCTTGTTATTATTATTATTATTATTATTATTATTATTTATCTATGTAGTTACTTGTCATTGCGCTTTTGTACGAGGATTGATTGGAATTATAAGCTTTACAATTTATCTTTCATAGAGTTCTTTTTTATCATACTAGTATCAAGCTCATGTATTGTTGCGTGTATTATTTACCAAGTTATATTTATCACCAAATTGGTAATATGGTTTTTATATATAACTATTTATAAAAACTTCATTGACAATATTTTTAATACTATTTACAGAGTGATTTTTCAAACTACTTAACAAAATAATACACCAATTATCAAATTTTATTAATTTTCTATAATAGAGTCAGAAAATATTTATATTTGAGAAATGACTAATAAATATGCATCATTTGCAAGAGAAAAAAATGATATGAACAGTGTTTTCCATGTTTAAAAAACACTCAACAGGGGTAAAGGACCAAAGAGCTCACTGTAGCATATAGGGAATGTTTAGATTTCAAAAAATATACTGTAGCGCCAGTTTTTAAAGGGCCAAAGATCTCACTATAGCATCTAGGGAATGTTAGATTTCAAAAAATATACTGTAGCATAAACAATATTTATAAAAAAATCAATCAACCTGAAGCATAAAACAATAATTTTAATAGTCTGAATCATACTGTAGCAAGAATAATGTTTCCATACTAGTTAACAAAATAATTTTTTACCGTCGCGCTCTCTCTCTTATTCTTTTTCTTAAGCAAATTATTTTTTCGTTAGAGACTTGTTAGAATTTCTTTTGATGTTTCTTGTTCATGCGTGGCTACTTACTATCTCGTGATGTAAAATTTTTTTTTCCTCCAAAAATACATGAATATAATAATTTTAGGAACTAATAATATGAAATCAAACTTATTCCAGACTCTAAATATGGCAAAACCAAAAAGAATAAAAAGACACCGTGTAACTGTGTAAGTCTCGTACGCAGACACAAGACAAATATACTCATGCCCTAACAAAAGACGCTGAGCAGTCATCAGCTTATACAATTTTACCAACCTGTAACCGAATCACACAGAGAGAAAATTCATTTTCCTCATAAAAATATCAATTTTTTTGCAAAATAATAATTTCCCTCCACTCTATCTGAACAATTAATTTCCCTCCTTTCCCTCGTTTTCTGCTCTTCCCTTTTCCTAACCCTCACTCTCTCTCTCTCTCTCTCTCTCTCTCTCTCTTCCCCCTCTTTCCCCCAAACTTCCCAGCTCCTCAATCAGAACCCTAACCCTAACTTCAACCTCTAATCTCTCCATCTCCCCCCAAAACCTAGCGTTTCAGCTCCCGATTCAACTTCAATCTCCGATCGAGGGCTCGATCTCAATGTCAGGCGGCCGAGGAGCTGGAAATCAATCCGGTCAGATCTTGCAGCCGATGAGGCGGCACGTGCAGCTCGCGTGCTCGAGGCCTCCGTTCACGGTGCCGGATGAGTATCATCAGTTTGCCGCCGGCGATTGTCGGCGAGCGGCCGGAGACGAGGCGGCTGAAATTATCGTCATTAGGACGCCGGTGAGTTTTCCATCGGCGTTCATTCCTGGTTTGTGTTTTTTTGTTTAGGTTATTGTTAAGTTTGTGATTTGTTAGATCTGTGAGATTTTTAGTGGTAAGTTTAGTTGCTGAAGTGAAGTATTTGATTGATGTTTTTTGCGGTTGAAAGATTAGGATTCTTTGATGTTGATCGTCGAGAATTGCTAAGAAGCTAAGAACTTTTTGGTAGCCAGTTGAACTAAAATATCTGAGAGCAGACATTTCCAGAAGCACTGCTGTTTAATTGGTTTTGTGCCGTGTTGAGTTAATTGTTTAGAACCATCTGCACTTAACAATTGCGAGTTAGGGAACAGCGTATGATAACTGAATTTTGCTACTTAACATCAGATTCACTAGGAAGGAGTTAGTACGATTGAACTTCCTTAGTTTGCTACAAATCTGTGCTTAAAAGTTTAGTTACATTGCCATTCATCAGTTATCTCTTCTTTTGGTTACCAATTTTTATTAAGACTTTAACAGTAGGATACTCTTTTCAGTAAGTTGCGCTTATCTGTATGAGCCAGCAATTTGTATTCCTCCTTGCTCCATCCATTTGCGCCACTTTAATCAACTGACATATAGAGCTGGTAGTAACTAAATCCCCCATCCAGATGATCCCTTCCACAATCTCAAAATAGAAGACAAGCATTTGGTTGTCATCGATCAGTTCTTTTTGATGGTAAAGGAAGGGAATCCCACACTCCCCCTTTTTAGGGGGAATCAAGTTCTTCATTGGCACTCCTGAGACCTAGAACCTCTTGCCACTCTTGTTTAGTCAAGCAACTCACCAACTAACCCAGCTGTTTGCCTTAATCTTTGATTAGACTTTGAAGTTTGAGTCCACTGTATAGTTTCTTATGTAGTTTGAGTAGTGTGTTCTACTTGCGGTATCTGATAACTCTTGGTTTTGGAGTTGAATGCAACTCTTTTTAGGCATTCACCTTTTTTCTTCTAGACTTTTCCTTGATCAAGGGAAATTGTGTTTGATTGCTCTTTCCTCTTTCTTACTCGATACCCTTCTTTCTCGTATGTAACTTGCATAGTTCCTTAAATTTTGCAAATATATCATTGCCATCCATACTGGATTATATTTGATGACCAAGGATTGAGCAGTGGTCAAATTCAAAGGCATCCATCATTTGGCCCGTGAAGATGGAACTGCAGGATTTCTTAGGTTTCTTTCTCATATGGAAGGCGTGTGGAGTTCATCTAACCAAAAGTACAGTATAATTCAATTCACTGAAACGATCTCACAAGTTTTCGCCATTGTACTAATATATTCCAACTCCCTCACACTATAATTTATCCCTCAACTAACAGCTTCAACCGGGCATACTCTTGAGTACATATTATGGTCCAACTACATGTCTGTTTCAGGATTGCGGGTCATAAAAAGTCATAGACTCACCATTGTTACCCCCCCCCCCCAATAAAAAAACACATAAAATCCCTATCTGTGAGCCACTGAATCTCTTGTAGGATGGTATTGGTCTCAATATATGTGTGTACAAATGTGTCAGCTTCTTGTAGAGAGGAATAGATAAACAATTTTCTGTCTCGTAGAAGTCACAAGTTTCCCTTATAAAACATGGGGGCCTAATTACTATGGTTGTAGGTGAGCATCAAGCTTATAAACCAGTAATGGCCAGGGCAAGCAGCCTTCAAAAGTGAGAAACAAGAAATTTGTTTGAGCGTATTTGTTAACAATTATTGCTTAGAAAGTTCAAAATATCACTTTTTTTTGCAGGGCAGTGTAAATAACGGTCCAAACATCTTATACATGTATAATGATGCATGTCTGTACCCTACATTTTTATTAATGAAAGGCTAACTGGTTTGATAGACATTGACGTTCTCTTTTACTCTCTGATCTTGGTCTGACGAAAGACTTCTATATTCAGTTGAAGCGAAAGCCTGAACAAGATGACAACGAAGCTGCAGAATCAAGTGAGTGGGCAACCAGCCCGGGATATGCTGAAGCAGTTAACAGTCCTCTCCTTACCCCAGCGTCAGGAAAAGGTGGCCGGTCCTATGGCAGGTCAAAGGTTACAAAAGGCAACAAATTTATACCACAGACCCCAGTCTCAAATGCTGGTGAGTACATTCCTCTTCAATTTTATTTCTCTTTTATTCTTATAGATGGATCTTCTTGAACGAATTGGTTTGCTTTCATATCCGAAATTTTTTATTTCATGACACATGTATCTAAATGTCGATGCTCGCTTTTCTAACCACAATCTCTTCTTCTAGTTTACATCATTTGAACTCAGTTAAGGATAGAATGATGAAAGGATTGTTGTATTATGCAGGTTCTCCTTCGGGCCACAATCTCACTCCGGCTGGTAACTGCCGTTATGACAGCTCTCTAGGTAATTGAAGTGATGGTTTGTTAATGAATATAAAAATTTCAGTGTTTGTGAAGTTTTGGTGGATCTAATAGGGAAAGTTTGCCAAGTTTTGCTCTAGATGACATGTATCCTCATTTTCTTTCAGGACTTTTGACGAAAAAGTTCATTAATTTACTTAAACATGCTCAGGATGGCATTCTTGATTTGAACAATGCTGCAGAAACTTTAGAGGTTAGAAAAGCAGTATAAATTATCTGCACCGTCTCATCTTACAGAAATGCTTACTGCTGTTACAAGGGAAAAAAAATGTGTCATTCCAAATCCAAGCTTACGAAAAGGTTTCTGATGTTACAGGTGCAAAAAAGGCGGATATATGACATTACAAATGTTCTAGAAGGAATAGGTCTGATAGAAAAGAAACTGAAAAATAGAATACGTTGGAAGTATGACATCCCTCTTCTACTTTAACCACCAATTTGTTATGTGCTGCTCTTATTCTTCCTCAAGAGTCCCAGGTTCAGTACTTATGACAAATACTTTGACAGGGGACTTGATGATTTAATGCCAGGAGATGCAGATGCTGATCTTTCAAATTTGCAGGTATTTGGATGAAATTCATTCGTATACTTAGGTGTTTTGCTAGTAGCAAATAAACCTCAAATATGTGTTAGCTTGCAATGCACCTGAAGAAGTTCGATGAGATGCTGCAATCTGAGATTTTTTTTTTCCCCTTCTTGGTTTCTTTTAGTTGGAGGTTGAGAGTCTTACTTTGAAAGAGCAAAGCTTGGATGCACATATAAGGTTAAGTGTTTGTCGATAAAGTACATTGTGGTCAACATCGTGACATATTCATACTGAAATACTGAATAATTATCTTTTACAGCAAATTGCGTGAAAAATTAAGGGATCTCAGTGAAGATGAATACAGTCAGAAGTAAGAGCTCTAATAACTCATGCTTAGTCAACAGGCATTAGTCAATCTCGTTTTCCACAGTCAATTTATGTTTTCCCATCCATTCATCTATAGGTGGCTTTATGTGACAGAAGATGACATCAAAGGAATACCCTGCTTTCAGGTTTGCTCCGGTTTCACAATTTTGGGTGTTGATTAACCTGGTTTCTGCAGTGATATAAAACATCGAGAGACACTGTTTTCAGTTATTTTCATCAATTTCAATATCTTCCTATTTGATATTTTCAGAATGAAACACTAATTGCAATTAAAGCGCCCCATGGTACTACCCTTGAAGTTCCGGATCCAGAAGAGGTGGGAATATGCAATTAGGGAGTTAAAGCTTAATTAATGTGCTTCATATTATAATATTTAGTACTTTTAACATTTCCTCCTCTACATACAGGCAACTGACCACCCCCAAAGGCGATATAGAATTGTCCTGAGAAGCACCATGGGACCGATAGATGTTTACCTAGTGAGGTGATGCACAGAGCCTTTCCAGTCAAAAATTTGTCATAACATGCAAAGTTGAAACAAAGCACAGTTTTAATTCACAAGTTCTTGTAAATGCACCTAAATTGACTATTTATTTCAGTAAATTCGAAGAGAAATTTGAGGAGATGAAGGGTGCTGAGACACCACCAAGACTCCCACCTGCATCAAGTTCAGCGTCCACACAGAATTCAGCATGGACAATGGCTGCAGAATGCACTAAAGAAAAGGAGATACATCCTCAGGTTCAAAACTCAAGGATGTGCTCAAATTTAGATGCCTCGAATGATTTTGCTGGTGGGATGACCAAGATAATTCCTTCAGATGTCGATGTAAGTGCAGTGATGTGATAGTAAAATCTTTAATTGCTTGTTTAACCATTTAAAATTTGAGAAGTGTTATATTTCTTTGGAGCCTTGCTCCATTGACGATCCCCATTTAGATGAGAAAAGGCTAAGAAGATTCCGATGAGGATGTTAATCTATTTCTCTTGGCTTTATTGGACATAACTATGTCTAGGAGGATCATGGAAACCTCCATGGTTGCACGGGTCTAAACTGCAATACCAATGAGATTGGCATTTCAGGATATGTGGCTAACGCCACTGTTACCTATAGTTTTCCCATCCAGGAACTTAGTACAAATTTAGAGAGTGATCCAATTAAAATCTCTTAATATGTTAAATCTTCAATTGAGTGTCGTCCATACGTGTCGTTACCGCATTGTAAAGCCACTCATGATTAGATATAATTTGATCATGTGAAAAATAAGTGTCTCTCTATAGATCATATAACACTAAGACCACACTCGTTAATATCAAAACAAGTTTCATCACATTTATAAGGACTGGGGTTTATATTCAGTTTCTCCTTGATACCTAGCTAATGAGGCCTAGACTCCTGAACCAAACTTCTCAGCTATAGGTTTAGCAACCATCCTGCCCTAAATAATTTCATTCAATTAATCTACCGACAGATCTTATCAGCTGCAGAAAACATGTAGATGAAGTCTGTTGGTTTCAATCGTTAGCCTTTTAGATAGAATTGCATAAAAGATCAAAGATTTCAATCGGTGTGGCCAAAAATTGATCAACCCTCCATTCAACTCCTACTTTACTACTGCTTTTATCACAATTATTATCATGATCTCAATGTTTGCTTCTTTGTTCTCTATTAATTAATTTGTTTTGTGGTTAGACGACCTTTTACTTTATATGATATGATGGAACAAATAATATGAACATGTATTATACTGTTTTGCAGACTGATGCAGACTACTGGCTTCTGTCAGATGCTGAAGTTAGCATTACAGACATGTGGAAGACAGCGCGTATCCTTTAAATGCTTGTTCATTCTTTTTAGCCTTTTTTTATCTGTTAAATTTCATGAAATAGGACGATTTTTCTTTTCCTTTCTTTTGGGACGATATTCCTTAATTCCAATTAAAGCTGAGGTTCAATGGGATGGGATAAACAGAATTAACCCTGAGGATTTTATCACAGAGCCTGTCAACAATCGCGCTCCTCAAACTCCCCCTTCTGGTGTTACTGAGGTCCCAGCCGGGACAAACACTGCTCCAAGATGAATACAATAACTATGAAGAAAAAGAAGGAACTCCAGTTTTCAATTTTGGACGAGAGACAAAAATGTGGAACAAGTACCTCATCGTCTTATTCTTGTCAATGATTCTTGAATCAGGAAACTAATCCTCAGTTTTGGTGACAACAAGATGGGAAAGAGAGGGAAAAGCTGTAGATTGTCTCATACAACAGCTGCAGGGTTAACACCATCGCAAGTCAAGTGTATAGTCTACATGATGTTACCCTTGAGTCAGAGCTTCTCCCATTTTTTTTAAGCATCCATGCCCAAGGCCTCATTTATAGTCTAAATTCAAACCAATCAATTGTCATAATACCTTATTTTAATTAATTGAGGACAGAATATTATTTCTTACTATCCTTTTTATATATTTCGATATCAAGTAAGAATGCTATATATTTCACATGGCTCCAAGTTGAATCCATTATCACATTCTATTCAGTTATGTTGTTGATGCTGAAATTGTAGAATAAACACCCCTATGAGGTATGAACACATTTTCATTTATGATAAATGCTGTCTAACCCTTCATGAATGTTTGCAGAGTTTGAAGCAGAAAAAAGGGAGCATTATCTGATAATCATTCAGGTATGATAAAAAGCAACTTTCACAAAGTTAACTCAAACTTTATTTACTGTGAATATTTGAAGTATTACATCATAGTGAAATGTATCCCCTAAGCTAGCATACAAACCTCATAGACAAGTGAAAAAAGAAGTGATAAACCAACACTTCGTCCTGATTACTGGAGATTCAATCACTTGTCAGCCTTATCAGTCTTCTTCCCTATCCAACCAGCAACTATCGGCGTTAGAGCTACAGTCGGCGGAAACCTAATAGGTGATGCAGCTTTATGTGCAGCATAAGCCAACGCAAAAGTTCCCACTTTTCCACCAGTCTCATCTGCTGCAATGCCAACCTGCAACAAAACACCAAAATCTCATGTTAAGCTTTCAATCTTCCTTTGTACTGACATTCGTTTATTTGTTTGCAGTGTTTGTTTACCTTGGCTAGAAGAGCTTGGACGTCGATTCCAGCACTGACGAGGGCGTAGCAGAGAGCGAAGGAGATCAAGGAGAGAGTAATGGAGGTGGCAAGGTATGCACCTCCGTACTTGGTTAGCAGTTCCTTTGCTTGATCTGTCTTTGATTTCTCTTCGCCTTCTCCTTCACTTTTCGAGCTAAATATCTAAATAAAAATAAATAATAAAATAAAATTGGTGAACTGAACAATACATAGTTTAAGTTGAGGTTGTTTGTTATTCACCTTCCATAATCCGACCTCTAGGCCGTATTTCTGTGTGATTTCGTCGGGTGAGGATTGAGTGGGCTTTGATTTCTCCTTTGTTTCTTGTACTGCCTGGAGGCTGAATCTATTTGAAAGGGATTTTGGTGGGGTTTTTGGTTGGTGAAGGGCGAGTTTGTTGATTTTTGCGGGAGGAAGTGGGGATATTAAGAGAGCCAACGCCATGGAGATGGGTATAGAGAGCTTGCTCCAAAGCTCCAACAGAAGAGAAGAGAAAGATAGGATCCTAGTAGAATAGTTGGGTAGTTTTGGGTTTGTTTGGGCTTTGGGCCGTTTCATTTTAGTCGCTGCCGCTTTCGGAAAATTTCAGCCTTGTCCTCGAACATTTGGTCTAATGACGTGGGTATCCTGCTTATAGAGCTGGTTTCAGAGAGCACACGACAGCTTTTAGCTGGATATTTTGGACCAGTTGGAATTTGAACTTGCTCTACCGTTGGTTGTAGCTATCTTTTCAGGGAGAGCATATTTAAGGCTAGAAGTAGAGACAAGTTGCAAGCATTAGAAGCTTAGAATTTGATGTGGTCAATTCCAAAAAGTTGGATACTAGATAATATTTTGCAGAGAAAATATGCGCATGGATTGGATGCAAATAGCATGAAAAAGACCATAATACGATTTTTCTATGTTTTGGCCTTGATCTCTTGACAGGAGATTATTCATTGTTTTTAACAGCGCCTGGGTTTCACTTGGGATACATCATAACCCAACTTACTCAGTTTACCATTGACCTAGCACCAGTGGGAATATCCAATTGATTCGGGGTATGTTTGTCTATCAAGTCATTGTTTGGTTAGGCTGTTGCTGAGAGTCACAGCATGAAGCTCTATCTGGCAAGATGCGACTCTGGCAAGCGTAGGGTGAGCCCAAGCCCAATAGCAGCCCGCGGATTCGATGCAGGCTTTCCTTGGTTCGGTCTTCGCTCATCCAGTTTAGCCCATGAAGGTCAAACTAAAGGTGTCTAGGCCCCAAATTTGATTTTTCTCCCCGCAAAAAGCACCCGGCCCAGTTGGAGATCTAAATTCATTGACTCTGACGACTTTTGGCCAAATTTCCTCAAGTAAAAGTTGGTAATTCTTTTGAAGAGAGAACAAGATAGTTTGAGATACATATTTCGAAGTGCAAATTCTATTAAAACACCCAATAGAAATAGCGTGATATATATCATACACAGGTGGTTGTGCGGTTAGTCTAGGAATTTTAGATACTCCATTTATGGTTAAAACCAATGAATTCATATAGGAGTGGTTCCAATAGGATCCGTAGTGTATGCTTCTGTTTACTTCAAGGGATAGTAAGCACAAAATGTCGATGCCTGCAGGCAATCACTCTCTTTTGTCTCCATTTTGTTTCGCATGTATTTGTGAGCATTGCTTGGGATAATGGTCTTCAAAAACTACTGCTAATGCTAGCCACCCCCCCCCCCCCCCCCCCCCGGCGGCCCCCGCGGGGTGTGGGATAGGACATTTGTCTGGTATCTCTCAAATTATCAATCAAAAGTGGGGAGTTTTGGCCCATCGCAATAATTATTATTATTATTTTTTTGGGGTTGGGGTTGCGCGGAGGGGAATAAAAAAGGAGTAGTTATCACGAACAAGGTTATTCAAGCAGCGTCACACAAAGAAGGGAAAAAAAGTTTCCCGCCGCAAAAGAACAGAAGAAGTGTTGGCCCACTCACCGCCACAGCAATCATAACAATTGTTGCTCTGCACATCAAAACCCGGCCCAACTACAGCTGCCACGCTCACATGATCCTTTTGCCTCCCTCTTCGTCTCTCTCCTCGCTCCCACCAACATAAACAGATTTCCTATCTATACGATACTATATTCTACTTATCATAAAAGAGAATTACCCGTGTCAAAATTTTTTACTTCCTATTTTGCCCTCTTAAATTTTTATAATTCACGCCATTATTTATAATTAATCCTTAAATAACAATTTAATTTAAATGTATATTTATAATATCAAATAACCTCTCATTCCACTCTCTCCACTGCTTCACTCGTCTTTTCAATTTAATACTATAATCTGTTACTTTTATACACCGAATGGTTGGTTTTATTGGATGAGATCATGAGAATAAATAAAATTTTTCATAAGTAATTAATTATTAAAGTAATTGTAATTAACGCATCATTATCGAATATTTAGTATCCCTCTTCCACTTCTCTCCTTCTCACCAAACTTTCTACAAGAAAACACCTCCCTCATCCAAAACTTCTCTCTCATCCTCACACGCTCTCTCATCTCTGCCCCTCTCCCTAGCTCAAGATCACCGGTAGTGTACAACCACCACCTGCTTCGCCACGACAATAGCAAGCTCTACCCTCATCATCGCCATTACCAACAATCTTATTGCAGCAGCTAGTCCTTCTGCATAAGGACTATCTTGAACAACCAAGACACAAATATCTCAGCTTTGACTCTATCATGCTTTTGATGTACTCAATCATCAGTTGTTGAACTATTTTGGTACTGATACTTGTAGAGTTATCACCATTTGGCCAAATTCGAGTTGATTTGTTGATTTGTTCATTTTCGCTAACCACTTCGCCCAAAACTTAAGCTGTTATTTAGACAGCTCAATTTATAAAATGTCAGTTAAACACTAAGCCCTTCTTTGTGTGGTAGATATTACGTGCGAGTAGAGAAAAAAAATGTTTATGGTAAGATTTAATCAAATGATATGGCAGCATATAGTTACCGTTTCAGCTAGCATATGATAATTGAGTAATTGAGTGAGTGATCTGTCGAAAATATCAATTTTAATGTTCGTTGGAAACCATCTTCTCACTAAGGGCTACTATTAGGAAGTCTTTGCGATTGCTTGGAATTCTATTAGGTAGTTCAATAGTAGATGAGTAAATGTGAAATGTTTTTTCTTTTCTTTTCTGTGCATTGTGAGGTCAAAATCATCTCCCACAACTAGGTGCAAACAAGCATATCTACTTAAAATTGATAATTTCAACTTCCATATTGCTCCCATCAAATTCATCTTATGCGATAGGGTTTTCTTGGATTTTTCTTTTTGAGATGAGATTTTAGAGCGGTAGAGGGAGGTGACGGTTTGTAGTGTTTTTAGAGAGGAGGTTTTGGAGTTTTATAAAGCTTAAGGCAACTAAAATAGGTAATTTACAAATATTGACATTGAAAGTAATAATATCAATAAATATGAAATTGAAGTTTTTATGTTCTGATGCATATTAATAGAAACTTTTCTAACTTAACATGCAATTAATGGGTATGTATATAACTTAATTACTTCTATCTAACAAGTAATCCACTTTTCCACAATCTCACATTAACTTCCTGTTGATGCTCAAACTGGTGTTCGGATCAAACAGTCGCTGATTGCCGAAGAATCAGTGTTTAGGGAAGCGAGGCCC
>JBAKGM010000412.1:953130-964831 GCA_037177215.1 Asparagus racemosus | reverse complement strand
CCCCCCCCCCCCCCCCCCCCCCCCCCCCCCCCCCCCCCCCCCTTAATTCTTCCTGCGGAATCGAGGTAGATTGATGCGGGAGTTGCGAAGGGCTTGCTCGACTTCAGGGTTGAGGTGCAGCTCGTCTGCAGTGACTCCCGTGAAATCCCCATATACGATTCCTGATGATGATTCTGAAGGGGAGGATTGGTGGTTTGCTGATCGTCTGATCGTTATCGGATGCGGCGGGGCTGATGGTTCCGGCTCTCCCGGTGGCTGCAGCACGAAAAATAGATGTTGTTTGGATTAAAGAAATTTATATATAGAAAATGAAGCTAATATGCAATTAATTTTATGGGCTATTTTTGAAAATAGAGAGACGCGGGGGTGGATTTTGCAAAGTGTTTTTTTTTCTTTTTAACTTTGATACTTCAAAAGTTCCCATTACCATTTTCTTTAATTCTCCTGCCCAAATTTCATTTGACTTTCCGTCAATTTTGTATTACATTTTGGTCCATCTTGCCTAGTTGCTAGACATCTAAATAATTAAATGTTTCTAGTGTGTAGACAGGGGTTACCGCGGGCTAAGCATTCGATATAAATTTGACAGAAAATCTAATAAAATATTGACAAGATATCAAAGTGAAAAGACATTAAAACTTTGGGATATCAAAATGTTAAAAAGTATTTGGGTATCAAAATGGAAGTATTAAAAAAAAGGAAACATTGGGGTACCAAATTGACAATAAGCTTGTCATTGTTGTGAACAAATCTGATAGAGAGATACTCTTTTGTTTTCTTCTTTTTCCTAGCCTTGCTAATAAGCAGATGAATACTTGAAAGCCAGTCAGAATCAGTGGTGAGCTAATGTGGGCCATAATAGAACCTTTAGAAAGGCTATTGTGGCCCAGTTTGTTACTTTTTCATGCAATTGCCAGACTGCTTCAAGATATGGAATTCAAAGTTGCGGCCCATTTGCCTGGTTTAAAGTTGAGGCCATAGGCGTGCCGACACAAAACAGTGATTTTTGTTTTGTTTTTTTTTAATATAGGAAACAGAAAAGAGTGTTATAAAATGCTGATGATGAGACTTGGCTAATTATATCGGTAGTTATAGCTGATCATGAATGGCAATAGACACTATTGTTATCTTGGTTGTTTCATTTATAACAAGCAAAATTGATTAGCGCGATGCCGCGAAATTAGGGTGAAAAACTCAAACAAAATTAACGATTTAAGCGTTTGGTTTAACAAATATTGCATGTCCAAAATTTAAAAATATAGCAACAATAAATATCAGAAACTTACATTGCATTGCTGAATGCAAAGAGGCCAGAGGGGTTCAAAATAGTTGAACGAAGTATTTTGGATTTTAGAGTGGTTTTGAAAGCAATTGGGTTTAAAAATAAATGTGGACAAAACTTTTGGTTTATTGGCAGTAACACCCTTTTGGTAAGGGAGTGGATGTAAATCAAACGGGGGTAAACCATAAGGTTTTAAGGTAAAACGCCCTATCTGCAGATTAGTGCAAAACAATACAAAAAATAATGGTTTAAGAATTTAGTTTAAAAATACATCATATCTGATGACTTAGAACATAAATAGCAAGTAACAGTAATAAATAGAAACTTCTACTATGTAGCAAACTGGTAAATTACGAAAAGGGCTTGAAACTAATTGAGTGGATATTTGGCGTTTTGGAGTGATTTTGAAATTGAGTTGGTTTAAAAAATAAACGGGATAAAACTTTGGGCTTATAGGCAGCAAATTCATTGGGGCAGGGTTGAATATTAAATGAGGGTAATACTTTGGGTAAAATAAAACTCATAACGGTTTGTAATGCCGCGATATTGATGTTACCAAAGAAAAGAAAAAAAAATATCTATTTAAGAATTTGCTTTCAAAAAAATCGCTTGCCTAACAACCTAGAATAAAAGTATGGCAAATTATAGCTAAAACCTTACATTTATAACACTAGCTGAATATACACTGTATAGTTTACCATTTACAATAAAAATATAGCAAATTACAACAAAATATAGCAACGTGCACCATAAAGCACAATGGTAAAATGCATAATGAATTTAAAGGAATTTTAGTGGAATATTTGGGTTTAAGAATAATTTTGGAAGGTGGTTTCAGAATAAATAGGGGTAAACTTTGGATAGATAGGGGGAAAAATCATAGTGATACTTTGGAAATGGATGAGTTTAAAAATTAGTGAGGTAAAACTTTGGGCTCATATACATAAAAAGAAACGCACTTTGGAAATGGGTGGGTTTCAAGATAAATGGATGGAAACATCAAACTTCTAGGGAAGAAAACAAACAATTCTTTTTGGTTAACGGGATGCAGTGTAGCTATGAATACTGAAAGCTACATTAATAACCCCGATAACTTTAGTTTAACTTTACATAATCGTCCAATAATTTTGGCCCATTTTGAGATAACATCAAAAACTTTAAAATGACGCATAACATCAAACTATCAGATAACCGCCATTTGACACAATGTTTTCGGTATTACAGTTTAAAAGTTTTTGCTGTATCTTAAAATGCACTTTTGGAATGGTTATCAGATCACCACCATTTGACACAATGTTTTTGGTATTACATTTTAAAACTTGAAATTATGCTGGTTTAAATGTACCAGAGTAGAGTAGAGTAGATGATGAAAATAGTCCTAGGCACAACTGTACAAGATCTTAACATCGTATATGAAAGTAACTAGATGTTTACAATTAGCAAAACTTATAAGCACATATGTGGAACTCAAGTGAATCACAATGGCTTTTAAAAACTTGCAGTCAACATCATCAGCTATTCAAGTAACTGGAGTAATCAGCAAGTCATCAAATGTAGGAAATTGGCAATTGTCCGTATTGAAAACAATCAAAAGCATTCAAATTTTAGAAACACATTACTCTCTCATTTCTCAACTAAATTCTTAATAAGCAATGGTGATCCCTTACTTTTCACTATCAGGTTTTCACTCAGAGTTTCCATCTTTCATAGTATAGAAAATTAATGAGAAATAGTTCGATTGATAATTAACATCTTAACAAAAATGCATTCAAATTCTCTCCAGTGTGGATAGACAGTAGGAAAATACATTTCTCTACTTAGAATCATTTAGTATTTAGTCAAAAATTATGATGTCTTAAATAAAAAATTGATAATGAATGGAATACATGAGAGATATGAAATGAAGCATGACCATTTAACATATAACCTAAAATAGACACCAAAATTGGAGGATGTAACTGACTTGTTGCAATGTTATTAGCATGAACCAAAGTCTGTATCATATTCCAGATTTTGAACAGGTCATAGTAACGGGCCATATTCCAAGTTGACATGCTATGTTGCATCTCTCACGAGTTCAAATTTGGTGAACCTCATACAGCATATGAAACCAAACATGCACCAAGATAACTGTGATAATTATGGCAGTTACTTCTTCCAATACTGAATTCAAGGGTTAGTTTGAAAATCTATAATATCATGGTGTTTATATTGTATTTTAATGGTTCAATTATGATTTGTATAATGCTAGGTAACCTCGCTAGTCTTGAGTTGTAACTAGAAAGAAGCAGTCCAAATTTAGATAATTGGCAGTTTTAGCTTGCAAGCAATCAAAAGCATTCAAATTTTAGGAAGTTCGCTCTCCAATTTCTCAATTACACTCTTCATATGCAATGGTGGCTGCATTAGTCGTCACAATTAGGTTATCTGCATCCAATTTCTATTTTCCAAAGCATATAAAGCCAACTGGAAATTAGCATACCAACACAAAATTCAACCTAAATTAGACACCTAAATGTTCCAAAGTCTTGCCATACCCCAAAAATTGAACAAGTCACATAGTAACGGGTCATATTCTAAGTTGACATATTATATCTTGCACCTATCACCGATTCAACTTTGGTCAAACTTATACATAATATTCAATCCTACGCGCATTGAGGCATCAGGTTCAACGTTAGTTGTTAGATTCAGACTTCCAGAACTAAAATCAAGGCTTCGTTTGAATTTAATACCATGGTTATTATGATGCGCATTAATTGTTCACTTATGGTTATTATAATGTTAGATTGTGAGGTCATCTAGCGACACCAAGAACCAACAAACTAAACCAAAAAATTACGAGAAATTAGAAAATACCTGTAGAGTTGATGATGATGACCCCGCTGGTTGTGAAACAACCATATGAAGAAGCTCTAAAAACATAGATTTCCCCTGATCTGTGAAATTCTTGATGTAGAACATCAAAAGATCCGCCGATTTAGCTCTAAATCTCTTCAGTTTCTCTTCAATGTCCGGTTCGTGCTGCACAACTAATGGCCTCAGGAACGCCGCGTAGACCCAACTCGTTCCCTGCTCAAATAATTCAAATTTTCAAAAGATATTATTGGGTACATTGCGGTTAACCCCCTGTCTATATTAGCACTTAGCACCCCGGATTGCCACTTTTAGAAGGATAAATTGCAGATAACACCGCTATTCTTCATGAATTGAGGGGTTCCAAGTGATATTGTAAGAGCTAAGGGGGTGTTAAGTGCTACTAAATATATGTACGAGGGGGTTGTATTAATTTGTTTACCTTTGTCTTTGGATGCCATAGGTAAATGAAGAATGCAAGCTTGGTCTCAGCGTACAATGGTAACCTAAGAAAAATTAAAAATAAAAAAATTAATCAAGCATCAAAATTTTTTGATTCTCTTCATCAATCGAAAGAAATTCAATAAATAGTGCGATTACCATGAGACAAATATATCAAAGATCCTCTCAAACACCGTCAAGATCGCAACAATCACCCTAAAAAAAATTCAAAAAATCACTAAAAATTATCACTAAAATTATCCAAACAGGATCAAGATCTAGAAGAATTTACCAGTATTGGCACCAGAAATGGAGCTGCCCTACATTGATCTGAGTCATCTCCATCGCTTTGAAACACTCAAACGCAGGATAAGCGTATCCGAGCATCAACCTGAACAAAATCCCCCCAAAAATCAAACAAAAATCTAAAATTCGAGATCAAAGCCAAGAACATCGAGATCAAGAACTCACACGAGAACTCTCGTCACGAATTCGTTCAACATTCTAGCTCAAGATCCGAGATCAAGCAGATCGCGAGCTCCAATTATAAAGAATCTCACTAAATTTCGGGCGAAGACGAAAAAACTCTCTCTTTTCTTTTCTTTTTTTTTTTTCGCCCCTCGAATTCTTTGATTTCTGTGGTTTTATGCGAGGAGATTGGGAATCGCGTCGAGAGAGAGAAGCGGTTGCTTTGCTTGCTTTGGACGATTCCCGCCTTTAATTAATAAAACTTTGGATAATTGAAGAGTTAATAAAGTTTTAAGGATCTCCTGGAGTCAGTATATGTCATGGTTAATTACTGTACTAACCTTGCTTATTGGTTGGGGGTGGTGATGAAAGTGAGGGTAATTTTGTAATTGAGGGTTGTCCTGCTAGGAAGTGGATATAAAGAGTAAAGGTTTATAGTTGGACCATGTAAAATGCAGGCATTATTTGTTCCAATATTGCAAAGCTTATGGGGGCAAATTTCACAAAATCCCCCTTGACCTGTAGGATAATTTGCACAGAAACCTCTGAACTTTGAAACTTAGATAAATCTACCAGAAGTTTGAGAGCTTCAGAAAACCTATGAACTTTCAGGAAGTTTCATGTCAACTTTTTGGCAAATTCTATTCCAGTATTCGTCAAGGTAAAGAAAAAAAGAGTAATTTGATTTGTGAGATTTTGTGAAAGGCATGGAGATTTTGTGAAAAGCCCCAAAGTTTAGGAGATTTTCTCTAATTTTCAAAGTTCAAAAGGTGGTTCTGTACATAGAGTTTTTGTCGAATTTACTCTTCTTCCCCCTCTATCACATGTTTTCTTTTACAATAGGATTTTAAATTCTTGTTATATTTCTAGCTCAAGTCACTTATTTTTCACCTAAATAATAACTTTTATAATCCGCTCTCTGAAATTTGTGAGTAGACGGAACTCACAAAATCATGACAACAAAGTAAACTTGCATGCATGCGCAAATTAGGTGCTCTTAAGGCCCCTGTTGGATACTAACTACATTTTATATCAACCATTTCGTATGACACTATCCAACATATGTTAATAATGCACGTGGTAATATTTCTTACCTATTTTATCAGTCTAAAGGTTGATAGCACAATTTTTATCTCACCTTGTATGTATCGTACTGGTCTCATATATTTATGATAGCTATCATTCTTTGTTAGTTTAGCTATTCATCAAAAAATAATGCAAGAAAAGACGTGATAAATTAAATTTAGATAAGCAAAAGTTTTGATTGCTAATAAAGCTGTTTAAATTAACTAGAGGGGGCATCTATCAAATGTTCTCTACCCACTTTTTTGAAGGATATTAAAGAATATCGTACACTTATTGATAAACTAACTAAAGTTGCTTTTCTAACTAAGTTTATTTCATTTATTTACGGATAGCACTTCTTTGATTTCAGTAGCTAAATACTATTGAACTCAGTAAAATCTTGGGTTAATTTCGCAAAAGCCCCTAACCTTGGGTTTCTTCTGCGCTTCACCCTCTTGGACCTATCTCCTCCCAAACCATCGTGAACTTTAGGGTGTGTCACAATACCCCCTAAACTTTATGATTTTGTTAGAGGTCCCCGGCACATTGTTATTGGTATCTTAAAAAGGGTCTATTTGTCTTTTTACAGTCACCAACTATTTTAAAGCTGAGAAAATCTTAGAGTTCAGGAGGTATTGTCACACCCTGCAAAGTGCAATTTAGACGGTCCGCTGAGAAAATTTTAGAGTCGGGGTATTGTGGCACACCCCAAAGTGCCGTGAAGAGGGTCCGCTCAGAAAATATTCCACTTCACGGGGTATTGTGGCACACCCCAAAGTCGTAGGTGGTTTAGTGCAAAGCTCAAAAAAGTTCATGGTGTTTTGTGAAATTAAACCTATATATATCGACCGTCCTTATTTAATAAAAAATAGAGGGAGTAATTGTTGAATATTAGGAGTTTGGACACAAGGAGACACTAATAAACCATGTGAAATATTTGGTGAAGTAGGTTTAACGGGTCAAATTCTGGTACAAATGTTTAGAAAAAAATCAACTCTTAACAGTTGAAAACATGAAAAGGTAAGGAGTGGTTGAAGATGGCCCTAGTTTAGTTAAGCAATCAATAGACATAGTTGTTCTAGATTATGTGAGTTAATAAACAAATAATTTGAGAATGTGGGCCTAGCTGGATTAGTTAGTTGCTTTCTTATAGCATGTATATCTAACAAATGTGCATCCCACTATGAATAAAGTTTTTACTAGTATAACAATGATGATGATGCAACCCAAAGGGAAGCTTCTGATTAAGTTGCTTTAAAATCAATTAAATAAAAATACAAAATGGAGCAATGCTGTGAATAGGCCTACTTTATTGATTGGATTAGTACGGGATATTGGTCATGTTAAAGTTACTAGAGGGTCTAGTTAAGCTACTTCCTCTAAACCAGTTTAGTTCTAAACCTCGGATTGATCAAAATAAAATAAGACTAAAAATTAGCCTGACAAAACTGGTTTTGAGTCATGATCTAATTTTTTTGTCAAACTAGGTTTAGAACTTAAACTAGTTTTCTTTCATAAAAAAAGTTTAAGCAGAGTCACCAAACAAGCCCTAAAATTTTCATTCAGCACAATATGAATGCCTCAAACCAATTTATATAAATATTGACTTTGCAGAGGCTTTACCATCGTAATACGATGGTATCATTTGTGCCAATTTTATAAAGAGGAATACTTAAAAAAACGATGACTTTAGAGATTGACTAGACTTTATCTCTCCATATTACTTCTTAAACAGTAAATAAAGCAAGAAATCTTTTTCATAGCGAAATTATGTGTCAGAGATTACCTAAGCTACTAATTAACAGTAATATATTTTGTGACAACATATATATTCTTCCATGTGACTTTGCTGGGAATGTTAATATTAAAAAACCCTTAATCCTTTTCTCCTCGTAGTTTCTTCTTCACATAATCAATTTATTTTCACTCAAAGACCAAAGTTCTTCTCGATGAAGAAGTTCGAAGCTAGTCACCTTTGACTTGATTTGTTAAATGGCGCATTTTCCTAAGACCTGGTCACGTTGGAAGATTCATACATTATTCTATTAACAATATTAGAGGTTCTAGATAATTAAGCATAAGATTATAGGAAGTTAAGAAAGATACGTGGTATTAATGATGATCACATCACATGCGTAATAATTAATTAATCCATGCAGTGTAAGTAACCTATGTTGACTGTAATTGTGGGTTAAGAAACTCAATGTTTTAAGGCTTGATTATGAGAAGGATAAGGAATTATTCTCCAACAGTTGGCAATCGAGATTGCAAGGGACAAAGGAAGTTACAAAGTTGTTCTTGATAATTGACATAGCTTTATGGAGTAGAAGGGAAAGTCTAAGTTAGGATCCTATATGTCGAATTTCTACAATCAAGGAAGAAATTTCACGCCAAAATTAATGATCAGCACCATTTACTACCTATGAGGTGGCCTCTACATATTATGGCCTATGTGTCGTTGCAATATTGTTTGCATAAAATAAACTTCAATTGTTTGGATATTTGCAGTTTTACTGTAGATAATGTATTCCCAATGCAAATTCAGTGTTTAGTTTAAAACCTGTCGGTTCAAAACCTATATGGTTTTATCATATGAGGAAACTCAGGCGTAGGGAAATGAGAAAGACTTTTCTAATGGGATATAGAACATTTTGCTCCACACTAAATTGCTTGCATTTGTTTTTGCGGTATTTTCTACATATAACAAGTTTTTTTAAGGCCTCTTCTAATTGAAATGTTACAAACAGTGGCGAATCAAAAAACGTTTTCTTGGGGGTGAACGATAAATATCTATTTATCGAAATAAAAATGGACTACTAATTTTAAATGAGATTAATGAAATTGGGTTACTAATTTATAAATGTTAAATGCCAATTGTTTGAAAATTCAAGGTGGGATGTAAACTCTTTTAAAAAAAAAATTTGATAGCAGTATTTACATTTGAACCTCTATTTCCACGCAAAAAAAAAAACAAAGCTAAGGTGCTTGCTCAATGCTCGAACATAAACTCACGTGCACGCACCAAAAAAACAACATGTACGCGTGCTTGATGTGTCCTCTCCCATCATTCCTTCAACGTTTTGTCGCTTCGTTTGCACTCAACAGCAATGAAAGCCAAACAACAAAGTAACAATCATCACCCCTTTCCCCCTTTTTTTTCCTCACCAAAAAAGAAATAAAAATAAAAATAAAAGACAAAAACTCTTTCAGTTTAACAATTCAGTATTTATCAGCCAAGAGTGCAATTTTTGGATTTTAGTCCCGCAAATTCTGCTCGAATTATGCATTCTTTTCCGCCCAAAAGTTTACCCAAAAATTGCAGCGTAAAGCCTCTACAAATTGTTCCATAAATGAGGAAAAGTTGTGCATCTCTTATACGTTTTGAATTAGTGGCACATATTACATTGGTGTCTACGTGCTGCAAATTTTAGTTTCATTCAATGAAAACTTTGTTCAATCAAAATATACGAACTATCAGAGGAAAATTTTCAATAACAAGCAAGAATTAACTTGGTGCAATTTAGATGTTGTAGGCCTATTGGAATCTACATTTGGCCCATCGTTCGGCTTCGAGTGGGGAGATGCTATTTGGCATTTATCGGCCTTACGTACACTCGGCCTGTTATTTCCTCTCCAGTCCAAGGTCCATCAACTGGGTACATTGTCCTCACCATAAAGACACAAAACTTTCGTAGTTTATGGGCTGATTATTTAAATCGAGTTATCATGATAGAAATATTGGTGCTGTACATTTAATTGAGAAAACATACGTAAAAAAGTAGCCTAGGCCTCAATTAGGGAACGCCGAAAAGGCCCATTACTCCTAACACCACTTCAATATAGCCTAGAGAGACAATAGCCCAACAGGCCCATAACAAAGGATTCGAGGCCAAAGCATACTAAAGAGTTCAAAATTTTCCTGAATTTCTCCATTTGTTTTGGAAACTCAGTGCTCTATATTAGAGACACATTGCAATCTTCTGTCATGTTCATTAAATTTGACTAAGTGTACAATCTTTAGGAAAACAAGATCAATGTGGTCATTGTCTAATTCATGATTTGGTATCTCACAAATAGGCAACATTTAATTTGGGGCTCAGTGACTGATGCCTTTGCTATATTGAGTTCAAAAGTCTTTGTCGACAGTAAAGTCTCAACAAAAGATTTAGGCTCACAGTTATTATGCGTTTTCGTGTAATTATTGTTCTTGTTGAAGATACAGGACCCAATTGATGTTACTTTTGAGATCTGATACGTAAAGATTGTGAATCAAATCAGAAAAAGGATGAAATTGCGCCGCTGAGTATCCATTCTATTAGAACAATTCACAGGCGAGCGAACTATTTTGACTCATCGACGGAAAAGAGTAGAGGGAGCAAAATTGGAACTCGCATGCTGATGATTCTGATAGGATTAAAGTAGAGGGAGCAAAATTGGATCTTTCTTCATTGAGTATCTAGAGATTATTACATTATAATATCTACAAGTTGATATGAGATCTTGACCTCCTAAAGATTTTAATTATAAAAGTACAAGCAGCTTCTATACTCAGAATTTTATTTCCATAGACACTAAAATAATAAAAGTTGCGACTGCAGAGTACATGCTGAAAAAACTAATGCCTATGAATCAGCATCCTCTCTTTCTTTCCCCCCCTCGTTAGTCAGTTCAAGGATATCCACATATCTCAACGCATGCATGACAACAAAAAATAAATTAAATATTAATAAGAGTATTCAACGAGCCAGAACTTTGGTGTATAGTTTAGTCAAAGATACAGGTAATGAATTACATAAACCATGCCTATAATTCTAATAAAATGCTTTCCTGAAGCTGATCGGTTTATGACTGACTGATTAAACTATGGGAATGCCATGTGAACAAGTGGGAAGAAAAATGTTTTAGCAATAAGATATTGATATCGAATAAATTATTTGATAGGATATTTTTTATTTAGAAATATTATTTGATAGGAATACTAGTGGACTTATTCCAATAATTCCCGTTATTATACTCCGGAATATTCTGAAACCGTTTTCTTTTTATCGGATCTGTTCTGTTTTCTTGCTAGTTGTAATTCTAATTTTGATCAATTTTCCTTCTAATTTATTATTGCTTTAAAAAATTAGGTGTGTTCGCAAATTTGTTCATGCTGTAATGGCCTTAGGCTAAATGCCAAATCTCATGATTCCAAGAGTTGTTTTTAATTAATATATATCTGATCTGCAAGTCAATTCAAGATGCCATAAAGTTATAAAATTCATTTTCATTTTAAAAAAACTTATAAAACGCAATTAAAGCCTTTTTACATTCCTAAATTCAACATATAGGAAATATATGAGAGCGCCATTTGAGTCCTCTTACAACCAACAAAGTAACAAAAAACCCCTTCTTCCCATGATATCTTTATAGATTCAATTAAAGAATAGGACTGAATACCAAGAGAATCTTATTAAGGGGTGGGCCGGGTGGCCCAATATCACATTTTCCATTAAAGCCTTTTTACATTCCAAAATTCAACATATAGGAAATATATGAGAGCGCCATTTGAGTCCTCTTACAACCAACAAAGTAACAAAAAACCCCTTC
>JBAKGM010000412.1:916812-928424 GCA_037177215.1 Asparagus racemosus | reverse complement strand
CCCCCCCTCCCCCCCCCCCCCCCCCCCCCCCTCTAACCATCCAAATCCTCTCTCATCTCAATTCTCAACTACTATGTGATGGCTATGCATCTTATCTTGTTATGTGTTATCTACTAGCATAGGTTTACACAATGCTTCTGTGTGTATTTACACAAATGCCCTTCACCGTGATTTGAGGCTAACTCATATCATTAGTCTTACTTCTGTTTGCTTATGAAAAGAAGAAAGCTCATCCATGTACGTGATAATATATTGAAAGATTAGGAAATAATACTTGATTGATTGAAGCAGCTAAACTTACTATGTCTACACTATATAAAATAAGGTAAGGGGAGAATCTGGGCTTGTCAGGATTGGCCCAGTTTACATTAGTCTTCAGGAGAACAGAGAAAGTTGGGAACAGCGAAAACTGAAGAAACAGAGCCCATGTCTCAAACAAACCTACAGAAAACACGACCACCTATGACTATATAGAGAAAAAACTAAAACCAACATCCAATAAACTTAGGGGGGAAAAAAACGCACACAAGAAACCCTTAAAGAAAAAAGCCACCTTCAGCTCTTTCTATTCTTCTTGCTTTTGCCCTTGTTGTTGTTGTTGTTGTTGTTGTTATCATTGAGGAAGTCAAGGAGGACGGTGCTCTTGCACTTCGGACACTTTGGGTCCTCTTCAGCGAGCATGACGTACATGAGGCATCTTGGGCAGCCTGCAAGTACCATCGACGTTGCCTCGGGGCTCGTGGCAGCCTCTGACGACACGCACGAGCTCGGCGACGACGAGTTGTTTGGCGAACCGTTGTCGTCATCTTCCACCGCCGCCATCCTCGATGTGTTTCCTCTCGCTGCTGTCAGCGACGACAGGTTCAGCTTCAGGCCCGCTCTCGGGCTCCTCCCGTTGTTTCTACTCATTCTGGTTACAAGAGCGAAGCGATCAGCGATTGAAAATTTACTGATTTTGGAAAAAAAGATGAGGGGCTGAGGAGATGTACCTTTGTTGATGTTGGAGACTTGAGAGGAGTTTGTGTTGAGGAGGGAGGAGGTGCCATTATATAAGAGGAGATTGGAGAGGTGATGGGGGGGTTTCTTTAATACAAGGACTACAATGAATGAATAAATGAGTACTTAACTGCTTTGTCTTTCTTTTCTTGTTTAGGGGTGTTTTATATGAGATTGTGAAGTTTTTAACCGGGGATGAATTTGGAGGAAGTTGCAGTAAATTTGAGCTTTTACAGAGATCAAAGTTCATTCTTCTGCTCGCTCGTTGCATGGTAGAAGTAGTGTTAAATGGATGGAAAGAGAATCTTATAGAGCAAAATCATATGGGGGAGGTTATGGAGAATATATAAAAGAAGCAAAGAGGTTTAGGGGCTGTTTGCTTCTATGTATATTTTGTGAGTTTTGCATTGAAAAGTGGGACTCACAAGCTTAAAATTCTAGGTTATTATCATATACATTGTTTGTTTGTTACTTTTCATGTCTCGGTTGACACATACGACATATGCATCAAATATAATCTCCTAAAATTATGCTGATTTCACTCAAATTTGTGATTTTAGTCACATATCCTTAACAAAATGATAATATTTGATTAGATTTTATCCCTAATGCAAATATAATTTAATATCAATTGTAAAAGAAACATGATTTTGAGTATCGACTTTCTAGATCCATAGCATGGATAAAAACAATCCACGAATGAAATAGCCTTATAGATAAACCTAAAAAAAACTTAATTGAAAGCAATTAGGAAATATAAGATAATAGTTAATTTAATAGAGGAAATGATTCAAAACTGAGCTGATGGAAGAACATAAGTGAAGTGGCTGACCCAAAAATTTTGGAATAGTTTTTGTTGTTATTGTTGATGTTGTATATAAGGGAAAGAAAGAGAATTCATTACATATTTCTAAACTAATTTTGAAGTTGATGATTGTATTTGTATTTACGAGTTGTACTGATTCACTAGTTAGTTTGCATTTATATGTTAATTGTTTGCACTGATTTCTACTGATTGCATTCTTTTCATATGATAAATTAAAATTAGTTGTCGTTGCATTATGCTTTTCTATTGAGGACTCTATGCCATGTTTTGCATCTTTGTTTCTTCGCTTGGGCTTTGTTTTTTTTATGGGATCATTGAGAAAATTGCATAGTTTTAGAGGGTGAAAGAGGTCTTTTATAATAATTTTTTATTTGTATCGTTCGGGGGATTATGAGTGGAGTCAATTTTAGGTTGGATTGACGTGGGACATGGGAGCCCACATTGGATGATAGATTAAAGTAAAAATGTCACGAGATGTACACGTGCTACTCGGCGACGAGCTGACGCGAGATTTAAAGGAGAAGAGTTTGATGCATTGGCTTTGCAAGTTAGTAAATTGGCATGGTTTTTAATTTAAAATTTTGTTAGAGCTTTATTTGTTTGTTTGAAAAAGAATTAAATGGAGAAGTAGCATAGAGCGTTCTTTACTGGTTTCATGCTGAAAATTTGGATCCATTCTTTCTCTTCTTTTGTTATATTATTTCAAAATTTTTAAGGTATATTATTTCATTTTTTAATGTCTAATTTACCATTTTCACTCCACAACAATGGTAATGTAAGGAGAGGAAAAAACATACACGTACAGATTATAATCTCATTCGACGTTTTCCTCTGTTTTCTTCCTTTCGTTTGGTTTTCTTTCTCTCGCGTCTAAATCACATCAAGAACATGAGAGTTCTACAAGTTTGGTAGTGATTTACAGAGATTTTTAATCTTGAGTTTGGAATCTTTTTATTCAGCTTGCACTTTATCAATAAGTCAAATTTCACGGCTCTTATAGTTATTCAAGATCAACTTGAAATAATACGGAGTTCAAGAATTTAATTCAAACTTGACCGAAAAACATTGATGAGCTTGACATACTGTGCTGATCCTTATTTCTGTCGGTTTGGATGCTGAAATTTTGTGTTAGATGAAAAGAGTTTGATTCTACTAACAGAGTTTATTTCTTTTTTGAGAAAGTTTTGTCTAAGAATTTGCTTACAGCATTTGCTCGCAAAATGTAGTCATGTGGTTTTCAACATTATGGTGCTCCCCACTCTCTTTTCTTCTGATAATTGTATCTCTATTTTTTTATTTGGCGGTGGGTGATTATGGGACATATGACTCCAAATATCATAGCGAAGCAAAGTAAACGGTATTGAATGCATCCATTGTTGTCTTAGAAATAATTGTCATTAAATACTTCTATTCTACCTTTAGCAAATGAGTCCTTGTTCAAATTTAATGAAAGATGTGAGAAGCTTCACAAACTCATTTCTGTGACCGTGAGATAAGCACCAATTAATGTTACTTGTTTTTGATGCATGTGAATGTAATTTAGTCAAGAGGAGATCAATTAATCCTAATCCTTTTTTTCTTCTAATTGTCCTCATTCATTTTAGTTGAAGACAGGTTAGCAAAAAGTTAAAAGGCTTAATGTGGGATCTTACTCTCATATCACTTGCTTAAACTAGCATAGATTAGGAGTCAATTTAACACAAAGGCACTACTCTTTGCTTGTATTATAATTTATAAGTAGCTTATTAATGCCTCACTTAATGTCCAAGTCAAAAGTAAAAGAGAAATAATGTGGCCATTTAATGAAGAGTCAATAATTTAGCCCAAGAATTAAATGAATTTTTTTCCCTTAAAATTTATCCACCATCCATCACGATTCATTGTAGCATTGTAGGTGGGGAAAGATTAATGGTGCTTTTAATTTTTGAAGAAATTTATATTAAGTAGATTTGACTTGGGGCATTCCTCATTACTCAAGCACTAGCTAGGTAAGTTATGAGAGGGGTATATGGTTTAATAATGGGGTGATTAAATAATTATGTAATTAGTTGGTATAATTGGCACAAGCCCATGTGCAATCTTTTATATATTGGCAAGTCCATGGAGAGATCTAGGGAGATTATTACAGATGGGCAAAGGATTAATGGTAGATGATTAAAAAAATTTTCTAGGCATTGATTGTGCCAGATATATTATGACTATGAAATTGAAAGTCTCCAAAATTTCAGTCACACCTCTTAATTTCATTGTTTTACAAGTGAAGGCTTACTATTTTCCACTAGTATTTTCCTTCGCTTAATTCATATTTGTGTATTCAAGGAACGAAATATGAGCTAACATCTCATTTAGCAAAATGCATTCGATAAAGACGGCCTGATCCACACCCTATACTTATTTTTTGATATGCATAAATCTAAGTTTTTTTCTTCTTCTCAAACGATCAAAAAGATTTTACAATTGTGATCTAGTCACTTTTCTTGTAATCCAATTTTCTTACTAACATACGGACCCATAATTTGAATTGTCACCATCCACACTGATCATTGGAACTATTCCTATCTCTGGAATGCAACTTGTTATTAGATGACACAAGAGAGAGGTAGGACCAAGAAACAAAAAGCATATAGAGAAATGTAGGGAACTCCCATCATTGAGCAAAGCCTCTCTCAAAGATTTCCTCCTCCAAATTCTAAGTTGAAGAAATACTAGAATATAGTCAGAAGAAAGCTCTTGACTAAACTGATGGGGCCATCTTTAATGTAGACACAGTTCATAAGGGGTTATTAATTTGTAATAAATTTACTCTTTAGCCATTTGTGAAATCCTTAGGGTGGAGTCAATGCTTTGCTTCCTCGTAAACAAACGAGAGCTCCTTAGTCACTTGTATGCTTTGCTTCTAGAATTTGCATTATCAGTAGAGGGTTAGTAATTAAGCATGAGCTTGAGTTGTGCAGTCCACTAACTCAACCTTTGATATAGAATGAATTTTTATTGGGTTCATGCATCTGAATATTTTTGAGTATTGTACCCCATACAAGCTAAAAACCACCAGAAGAAATTAATATAAATAAATGAAGGAAAGCATCCAGCCAAAATAAGTAAATAAAATATTGTTAGCATGAAGAAAGATTGCTCATAGGAAAAGAACAAAAGATCTGTTCTGCTCCCCCAGTTCTTGCCATAATTATCTCTAATGTGATTTGCATCTAATGAGAAAACAGACAAGCAATTTCTATTTCGAGAAATAAAAAAAAGAAGAAGCATTCTCCTCAAGAGAAATAAAATATCCACCTAATGCCCACTTTTTCAAAAAGATATTCTTACCTGGCTATAAGAAAATTCAGCAAACAAAAAGGACCTTGTCATTGTCGACTAGGTCTCCACAAAACCCCACATTTAAAGGAAAATTATCTTTCAAGTAGAAAATGGATAATCATCATTCCCAACCAAAATTGTTAACCACACCTCCTCTATGTATTTACCCTCATTTTTATTTTGCATTAATGGGCATCATAGGTCCTTAAAATAATAATAATAATAATAAGTGGCTTCAAATTTTAGACCCTAAGCAAACCCATGAACAATGTCGAACTCCCAAGATCATTTCTTGGGAAGAAAATATGACCCCATATTAGTACAACTAGTAACAATCAGCTCAGCTCATTGAGAATCCTTGCCCCACACTTGATGCTGAACTGTTTGGTTGGGGTTTTAATGCCACTGATGTTCATTAAGATGGGGAAAAAAAGGAATGCTGAGCGCAACCCTCACTCAACCAAGTTGATATCTTCCCATTTATGGGACTACAACCCTAAACTCAGCCAAGTTATGGACACTGGCCCGGACTCATTAAACAAGCAGCTTACACTATCAATGTGAGCAGTTATCTTTGATATGAGTAGCATCAAGTCATCGACACCTGATTATAATGAAAGAGAGCAATAGTTGATGCCAACCAAGTCCCAATGGCCACAAGAAATTGAAAGCCCATTTAAGATTTCATTCAAGAGTCTCCTTTCATTTCAATCTTTATGGATGATAAAGGAGGAGGAGGTGGTGGTAGTGATGGTGGTGGTGTTTTAAAGCAAAAGAGATGCCTTCCCCTGCTCTGCTTTTATGGGTCATTGTTACTTTGTGTAAATATTGTGCCCCAACTTCCTATGTCTCCTTTCAATGCCCATTAATTTCTCTAAGTACAGAAGCCATGTTAATAATGCATTTACACTTGGTTTTCTACCTAAATTTATGAGGTGTGACAATGTGTTTAAAAAAAGAAAAGAAAGAGAGGCCTTGGAAAGTACTGTCTACAGATTCTAGGCCCATAAGGCCTCCCAACCACTGGCCATCTCTTACAAACATCTATTCTAATTTGCCATGTAAAATTTACAAGAATTAGTTCCTGTGAACTCATCTCAGCATGCAACCAAAGTTTTGTGTCAAGAAATGATGGGCGTTGTTATGCCACCGAGCTACGCTGGTACATTTGCATGAACTGTAACATTTATCTATTGGGTACATGTAAATCAATGATGCCATTTATTAGAATTAAAATGCAATAGCACAGGAGGGACTCACCTGCACCATAGAATTCGACATGTGTTGTGGTGACAGTACGTGTTGTAACGTTTCTTTCTCAAAACTTGATGTTGCTACATTGAAGCGCACGCAAATAAGAGAAGTTATGTAGTTGAAAGTTAGATATTGCAAATAACTTGACATAATAAACAAGTCATCCATAATTAATTTTGGTATAAATGAGATAAATAGAAGAGTACCAGCTCACAGAGCAGAAAACAGGACATTGATAACATAAACAGTCACGTACCTTCTAGAGATGTATTATGCATCTCTCCCATAGCTATAGGAAATAGAAAGACAGAGAAGAAGATACCATCAACCTTGCATTTATAACAGAAGATAACATCAACTTATAGTTTGTGACCTTTCATAGTTTGTGATATTTCATCGGTGCTCACCTGGAATAGTTGCTGTGACCAACACTGGTATAGTTTCAAAATGCAAACATGTAATTTGGGTATTGCATGAAACTGAGAAACTAGATCATTTGCAACTACGCTAAACTTACAAGCTACGATTAGGTGTTCAAAAGTACGCACAATTTCAAACATCATAAGCAAATAGAAAACAATTTCAAGACCAACATTCTCTTTATTTGCTATAAGGATAACGAACAAGCATACTGTCACTTACTTCAAGCCGCCTCCCACAATCGTGCACACATGATGGCGAGAACCTCTCCACATTCTTAGGCATCACAATTACAAAGTCCAGAAGGGGTAATAAATAAGAGAATTAAGCATATTCAGATCCAAAAGAAAGAAAATATATGTATTATTCAAAGGCAAGGTTCAGCATTTAAAAGTTCAATTCACTATTTGATTCTCACATGGAGGACTAACCAGTGAAAGAAAACATGCAGTTTCACAAAATCATAGTACTGCTGGGAATAGGCAAGTTACATTTGCCACCAGAAAAATGGTGTCAGGGAAACAAAGACTTCATGCCATTGATGCTGAGTATAGGCAAGAATTATGCAAACAAATCTTTTCACGTCTTGACAGTTTTCACAGCGATGGGAAGGTAATCCAATAATTGTAAACCATAACACATATTTAAATTCAGCAGTGTAAGCATTGCTTCATTAATTAATGAAAAGATAACTAAAAAATAATCTTCAGAGACCAGTATATTAGCAAATATGTATATAGTATAATACCAATGGGAATAGACCCTGAAAGAAATTGCGTTATGCATGTACAAGGTAAGTAACCTCACCATCTAAGAGGAATTAGACAATTCCTCTTGTTTGCAAAGGCAGGACTTCATTACTATTGAAATATGTGTGACATTCATGTCATATAAGTACACTTTCTGATGTGTATTTAACAAGCAGGCACTCAGTTAAAGGTATTTATAGTCTTTCAGATTGATCCCACCTTCAACTACCTCCAGCTTTACACAGCTGTTAACTTTGCTCTTTATTTCTGAGGCTTCCTTACCCCCGTCTTGCTACTTACAAGCAACCACACAATTGATGTAGGTTGCATACCTTCACCATTGTTCCCTAAAAAGGGAAAACATCTGCATCAGAGCTTTCAAGCCAGTAGTTAATAATCTTGATTGCCTCTGACCATCAAAGTTTCGAAAGGGACATCTAAAATGGTCTCAAATTACCCATGCCATCCATGCATGCCAAAGATGCTAAAAAAGAAAAGATTCTAGCACTATAGTTGCTGACCGCCTGCTACTCCTTAAACAAAAAGTGTAAGCACACCATGTTTGCTTAAGCTCATCGAAAAGCATAGAGCCTTTCCAAAGGTGAATAACAAAGGCATTGTTGTTTGTTCATTTGTCTGCAAGTGCAAAATGATATCCATTTCCACAGTAAAATAGGGCCAAAGTTAGCGAGTCCTAAATCTATGGAAGCCTGAGTTTGTATCTATACAAGCTCCAAATTCATTTTAAATGGAAAATACATCAGTGTTTCACAAACTATGCGTCCAAACTACGCCTACTCGTGTGTACAGGTACAACTTCTTCATGTACTCTATGAAATTGATTACTAGTGAGATCTATAAAGGGGGCCAATTCACTGCTCTTTAATATCCTCATCTTAATGTCCATGCATCACAGATCTAAAGGACATAGCCTACTAAACTTGGAAGAACATGAAAATGTGAAGTGGATCAGCAGGTGCTTACTGATATAGAAGATGCTTTCTCCAATTTTTCTTTATGAGGTCATCATTCTGTAAGATCCATTCCTTAAGGGTGTTTTGAAGGTAAATAGAAGGAAACACTACTTTGAAGAATATAGTTGAATGCTAGCAATCTGATTTCCATTCATCTCACTGTGGCAGTTGTGCCGCAAAATCATAAATTCGTACTTCAAATTGTTGATCAGTTGATATGATATGAATATCTAACTTTTAAAAAAAAGAAAAAGAAAAAATATAAAAAAAGGAAAAAAGAAAAAAAAAGGGAAAAAGAAAAACAGTCTGTTGACTTTTAAAGGTAGCAAAACGGCAAAGCCTTCTCATTTGCAATGAACATATATAAAATGACGGGTACTTCTTAGGTCAACTAGCCTACATGAAATGATATCTGGTACTCAGGTATTCCATACTCCACAGAGCTGCCTACGTGGTACTAAACATGTCAAGCACCAAGAATGGTACAAAAGTTGAATATCATGATGAAATAAGTAACATCTGGAAGTATCACAATGCAAATTATCGACAAACTGAAATTCTGGAATTCACTGAATAGCAAGAGAGAAGGGTTCTCAATGTAGTCAAGGTAGAATCATAAAGTTAAACATCATATAAAAAGGGATGGGGAATAGAGGTTAAAAGGATGTTTAAATAAAAACATTACTTTTAATGCCAATTATGGATTGGATGAATACATGACAGTTACAATGATGAGAGCTTCATAATCTGCTTTCATCATTCTAAATGGCAGCAACTGAGGCCATTAGCCTAGACTCTCAAGCAGTAGGGACGGGGAATAAATTCTAGTATTCTCATTGTCTTTTTAAGCACAACATGAGACTAGGGCTTCCCACTGATAATTAAATATCAGAAGCTAGAAGAATCCCATATATATCAACTCAAATAAGCCATGAAAGTAGATATATCAATACATGCACAAGTGGGGTCCCATTATAGCACAATGGCAGATCCTCTTGAGGTGGTGCACAGGAGGTCTGGGATTAAAATCTCTCTTGCATCATGCTATGGTTTTTACTCCAAAAGAGGAGAAAGGTGGTGGTGGTGGTGGTGGTGGTGGTTTTTTCTTTTTTCTTTTGTTCTCTTTTTGTTGGGGGTGGGGGGGTGAGGGGAAGCAGGTCAAGAACATTACATTCTATTAAAAAGGTCTTTCTTGCATCAAACCATTGAAGTTAATGGAGTCTCTATTTTAAGTTTAAACTTTGATTCTACTTACTGAGTTTACATTTTCAAAAAAGAACCACAAACAGAAGAAATTCATGACCAGAACACAGAATAAGTAACACATAACTAAAACAAGGAATCACCCTGAATACGGAAGTATATCTCATCATAATAGGTCTTCCTTCAAGGATTAATATTGGTGAAATGTAAGCACAAAGACACAGAAAGTGTCAGCAAAAGAAATGGCACAAGTTTTAATTAGAAGAGAAACCTCCAAAGAAGAGAACAAGGCAGTCACACCTTTCAAGTAAGAAATAAAATATATCAAGTCACATCACAACCTTTAATCTGTAAAAGCAGCTTCATGTTCCGAGCTCTTTACATGAATTAAAACAAAATACATGAGCTTCACCTCAGTACCCATTGTTTATAATCCCTTTGCTATAAACCATACCACAATCATCTTTACTGCTAAATCAGCAAATTTAATTCAACAATTTCCACGCGTTCAATAAAAGATGGCCTTCTGTATTATCTCTAACGAGCTCTCGCCATCTAGACAGACCAGTAAATCAATGAATTGCCTTAACCATGGACTTTCCATCCAACCAAAAAAGAAAAAAAGAAAAAGAAAAAGAAACTGGAAAGTTTGGGATTTTGAAGAAGTCTGATTTTGTAATTCCAAAACCTGATTTCTCAGTCAAACAACCCCTAAAATTCACAACTGTCCGCTATTACCAGATAAGTCCCAAATAGTTCATTAAACAGATAACCACTTCAAAGTTCTTCTATGACTCAATAAACTCTACCACTATTTAACACACATTTATATTGGACTCAAACAGTGAGCTGTGACAAATTACTCAGGAATTTTTTTGTGGCATGAAAGATTATACAAGGCCCTGTATAGAACAATGAACATTTCTAGCAGGATTCAAGCAAACTATAAAAAGAAACACATTTCCCTCTAGTATTTTCAGGTGAGAAACATCCTTTTGGCTTATAATCAAGGCGTAGTGATTCTTTAAGGTGGACACAGCCAGTCCAACACATTTACAAACTATAGATAGTACAACAGTGAAGGCTTCATTAATCTTCCAGGCTTTGCTGTCTTTTGTTCTCATTAACATTTGCATCCAAAGAATTTCGAGAGATATTTACTGTGTTGTTTATTTCTCGGCATTGCAGCAATTGCTGCTGTAGGCTTCGAACTAGCTCATTAAGTTTTTGAATGTTCTTCTCTTGAGATAAAATTATCTGTAACCACAAAAAACATGTGATCAGTGACAAAACATCAAACACCACTTCTGGGTGAAAGCCAAAGAACTTTTTGACGCCTACAAATATTAAACCTCTTAGATAGGGATAATAACAAAAAACGTAGCTGTTGGACCTCTAAAAGGAAACAAGACAAGATGGAAGAAATTGGATAAATGTTTGACTATGCTAGTATTTCCAGACAGAATAATGTAACACAACTGGCATAAAAGGACTCTAATTAACTAAGTTCATGAAATGTTGTGCCATAGTTCTTGTTAATTCTTATTATTTTTCTTTACCTAATCTAGTTTCTGAAATATGCATTCTCTACTTCAAAAATGTAAGTATCACTACTGCCCAAGAGTTTTTTTTAAGAAGCTCATGAAAACATCATATTCTTTTAATATGGATAAGCTCCAATATTTACACCCTTATATGTGATTTTCTTTAGTACCAGCTAAAGGGAAATAGGCAAAATACCGAAGACTGATTCTAGAAATAACATTGTCAGGAGTCCTGTTCGTACATAGTCCAAGTCCAAACCCTAGCCATTACTAACCGAAAGGTCTCTAACTAAATAGCCCCGTCATCTGTAATTTCTTTTATATTATATTA
>JBAKGM010000412.1:882916-916473 GCA_037177215.1 Asparagus racemosus | reverse complement strand
ATATTCTCTATGAGGGAATTAAAGAAAAAGAAGAAGAAAGCAAAACAGGTTGCAATTCTAAAAAATATGATCCCTTGTGTAGCCTTATGTTATGTGTTAGAATATAAAACTATAAACTTAACCCTCATCACAACTTCAGAGTTCTGGTGTCACAAGTAGAGGTTTATACTTTTATATTCTAACATGCCCTCTCAGGTTGAGTGTTATAATTTTATTTATATTAATTCTAACCTTATGCAACCTCAATATGATATAATGACATCAGATGGAGATCATGTAGCTGCTATCGTAATCCAATCACCTTGTGATAAGTCCCTATGCACAATAATTCTAGAAATTGTGAAGGGCTCCATCGACTAGAGTTCTCAAGAACAACCTACAACCCATGATTTTTTACTAATTTTATTCGTTTCGATCCCGAGGCAAATAATTTAGTGCAATCTAAAATTCACGATTTCATGAGTCATTAACCACGATTTTTTGTGATTTTTAGTCACTATGGCCCATTTGGAAATAATTTCACGACAGCCAAAATTCATGACTTCATAAGCTACAACCCATTATTTTTTGCTATTTTAAGTTGTTTTGACCCAATGACAAATATTTTACGGACTCCAAAATTCGCGATTTCATGAGTTATAACCCATGACTTTTTACCATTTTAACTCGTTTCAATCCACTAGAAAATAATTTTGAGGAGTCTAAAATTTACGATTTCATAAGCAAAATTCCATAATTTTTTGCTATTTTTAGTCACTCCGACCTATTGGCAAATAATTTTGCCCTGACCAAGATTCACGTTTCATGAGCTATATCCCATGATTTTTTGCCACTTTTATTCATTTCGACCTAGGTGGCAAATAATTTCGCAGAGTTCAAAATTCATGATTTCATGAGTTGTATCTTATGATTTTTGGTTATTTTTAGTCATTCTGGCCCATTGACAAATAATTCACGATTTTTAGCCATTTTAGTTGTTTCCCCCCATTGGCAACTTCCCAACCAGAAAGCAAAGTTCCCACTGATGGTATACTTTTTAGTCATTCTGGCCCATTGACAAATAATTCACGATTTTTAGCCATTTTAGTTGTTTCCACCCATTGGCAAATAATTTTGTAGAGGTCAAAAATTCTCGACATGAGCTAACCGATGATTTTTGGTCATTTTTATTTGTTTCAAACTACTGGCAAATAATTTTGTGGAGTCCAAATTCACTATAATACCCGAATTTTGGCTATTTTTATTCATTTCGATCCATTGGTAAATAATTTCGCGGAGTCTAAAATTCACAATTTCATGAGCTATAACCCTCAATTTTTGGTCAATTTTATTCATTTCGACCTATTGACAAATAACTATGCGGAGCTCAAAATTTACAATTTTATGAACAATAACCCATGACTTTTTTTCCATTTTCATTCATTTCAATCTAATAGGAAATAATTAAATGGAATTCAAAATTCATGACTTTCATGAGCAATAACCCAGAATTTTTGTTCGCTTCTGTTCATTTCAACCAAATGGATAATGATTATGTAGAGTCAAAATTTCACAATCTCATTAGCTATAATGCTTGAATTTTTATCCATTTTTACTTATTTTGACCCAATGACAAATATTTATGCCGAGTTCAAAATTCAAGATTTCTCGAGAAATAATCAATGAATTTTGATCATTTTGTTCGTTTTGGACCAAAAGTGAAAAATTATGTGGAATGCAAAAGTTATGATTTCATTAGGCACACCTACGATTTTTGTTCATTTCAACAAAATGGCAAATAATTATGCAGCGTTCAAAATTACTGATTTCATTATAATCCACAGCTTTTGTCCATTTCCCCTCATTTTGACCCAGTGACACATAATTTCTTCAGAGTTCAAAATTCACAATTTCATGAGCTATAACCCCCGATTTTTGGTCAATTTTGTTCATTTCAACTTAATGGCAAATAATTATGCGACACTCAAAATTTATGATTTCATTAGCTATAGTCCTATGATTTTTGTTTATTTTTGCTTGGTTTGACCCAATGACAAATAACTTTGCGGGGTTTAAAGTTCAAGGTTTCACGGAACACACGATTTTTGTTTATTTTTTTTGTTTAGACCGAATGATGAATGACTATGTTTTTCATAAGCTATAATCCATGAATTTGGCCATTTTTATTCGTTCTGACCCATTGACAAATAATTTTGTCAAAACATAAGTTTAGAATTTTGTGAGCTATAATTCATGATTTTTGGCTATTTTTAGTTATTTCTTCCTAATTGCAAATGATTTCACGGAGTCCAAAATTCATGATTTCATGAGCCATGACCTATGATTTTAAACCATTTTTATTCTATTTGACCCACTGATAAACTATTTTGCAGAATCTAAAATTCACAAATTCATGAGCTATATAACCCGTGACTTATCGCGGTTTTTATTCATTTCAACCCAAAGTCAAATAATTTTGCAATCCAAAATTCATGATTTCATGAGCTAAACCATGATTTTTTTATCATTTTTAGTCGTTATGACCAATTTGCAAATAATTTCGCGGTGGTCAAAATTCACAATTTCATAAGCTATAAACCATTATTTTTGATCATTTTGTCGTTACGATCAATTAGTAAATAATTTCACGATGGCTAAAAGTCATTTCATGAACTATAATCCACAATTTTGAGCCAAAACCCACAATTTTAGCCATTCTGACTTTCTGAAAAATAATTTTGCCATGGCCAAATTTACGATTTCACGAGTTATAACCGATTTTTCACTACTTTTGTTCATTTCAACCTATTGACAAATAATTTCGCGGAGTCCAAAATTCACAATTTTATAAGCTATATCCCACGATTTTTATTCATTTTTAGTCATTACCTATTGGCAAATAACTTCGTGTAGCCCAAAATTCACGATTTCAAGAGCTATAATCTATGATTTTTGATAAATTTTAGTTGTTTCTACCTCTTGGCAAATAATTTTGTGGAGGTTAAAATTCTCTATTTCATGAGCTATAACCCATGATTTTTTGTTATTTAGTAAATAATTTTGTGGAGTCTAAAAATCACTATTTCATGAGCTATAACTCATAAATTTTTCTATTTTTATTCATTTTGACCCATTGACAAATAATTTCGTCCAGACAAAAATTTAAGATTTCATGAGCTATAACTCATGATTTTATCAATTTTAGTTATTTCTACCCAATCGTAAATAATTTCGCGAAGTTTAAAATTCATGATTTCATAAGCCATAGCCCATAATTTTTGGCAAATTTTATTCGTTTGGACCCATTGACAAATAATTTCACTAAGTCCAAAATTCACGAATTCATGAGCTATAGCGCATGATTTAGAACTATTTTTAGCCCGTTTCAATCCACTGGCAAATAATTTTGTAAAGTCCAAAATTATTATTTTATGAGTTATAATCCATAATTTTAAGCTATTTTGTCATTTCTATCTATTGGCAAATAATTTTACGACGGCTAAAATTCAAGATTTCATGAGTTACAACCCATGATTTTTCACTATTTTTATTCATTTCAACCCAAAGGCAAATCATTCCGCGCAATCTAAAATAATTTTGCGAATGCTAAATCTCACAATTTCATGAGCTATAACCAATGATTTGTCGTTATTTTGATTCGTTTTGACCCATAGGCAAATAAATTTGTGCAGTCCAAAATTCATGATTTTATGAGTCATACCCATGATTTTTGGTCATTTTTAGACGTTACTACCAATTTGAAAATAATTTGGCGGCAGTTAAAATTCACAATTACATAAGCTATAACACATGATTTTTATCCATTTTAAGTTGTTTCGGCCCAATGACAAATCTTTGCAGAGTCTAAAATTCATGATGTCATGAGCTATAACCCATGATTTTGCACCAATTTTATTCATTTCAACCCAAAGGCAAATAATTTAGTGCAGTACAAAATTAACGATTTCATGAGCTATAAACTCCGATAATTTATCATTTTTAGTCATCACGATCTATTTGCAAATAATTTCGAGGCGGCTAAAATTCACGATTTCATAAGCTATAACCCATGATTGTTGGCCATTTAAGTTGTTTCTGCCCGATAACATATATTTTGCGAAGTTAAAAAGTTGTGATTTCATGAGCTGTAACCAATGATATTTTTGCTATTTTAACTCGTTTCGATTCAGTGACAAATAATTTTGAGTCTAAAATCCATGGTTTCAAGAGCTAAATCCTATAATTTTAGGCCATTTTTAGTCATTTCCTACCCAATGGCAAATAATTTTGCCACGGTCAAAATTCACGATTTCACGAACTATAACCCATGATTTTCACTACTTTTCTCATTCGACTCATTGGCAAATAACTTTACGGAATCCAAAATTCACAACCTACGATTTTTGTTATTTTCATTTGTTTTAATCCAATGACAATTATTTATGCGTACATCAAAATTTACAAGTTTTATGAGTTATAACTCATAATTTTTGTTCATTTTGTTTATTTTGATCCAGTGACAATAAACTTTCAAAATTTATGATTTCATGAGCCATAGCTCATGATTTTTGCTTATATAAGTTTGTTTCAATCCAATTGCAATTAAGTATGTTATTTAAAATTTTAAGATTTTTATAGGCTAAAAACCAGGACTTTTAGCCATTATCATCTGTTTTGACCCGATGACGATTAATTATACATACTTTAAAATCACGACTTTCTTAGATTACCCATGATTTTGTCCATTTTTGTCAGTGTGGATCTCAATGATAGTTAATTATGCGTTTTTCAAAATTTACAATTTAAATGGGCAACCTAAGATTTTTTCCATTTTTATTCGTTTCAACCCAACGTCAACAACTATGCATACTTCAAAATTCGCAATTGTCATGGTCTAGAACCCTTGATTTTGGTCAATTTTCGTTCGTTTCGACCTAATGACAATCAACTATATGTACTTTATAATTCATGATTTTTCATGTGCTAACCCATGATTCTTGTCAATTTTTGTTCATTTCAACCCTATGGAAATTAATTATGCGTAATACAAAATTCACGATTTTCATAGGATATAACCTAAACTTTGTCCATTTTCATTCGTTTTTTATCCAAAGACAACTAATATTAGTTTGTACAAAGTTCGCAATTTCATGCGCTATAACCCACAATTTTTCCTCTTTTTCATTTATTTCAACCTAATGACGATTAAGTATGTGAAATTAAAAACCCACAAATTTCATGGCATATAAACAATTTGTCCATTTTCAGTTCTTTTCGACTCAATGATAATTAATTATGGGCACTTAACAGTTCACGATTTTGTAACACTATAATCCACGAATTTTGTCCATTTTTTTATTCATTTTGACCTAATGGCAAATGAGTTTATGAACTTACAAAATTCAAGATCTCATTGGTCACGATTTTTGTTCATTTCGATCTAAAGACAAATGATGTATGGATTTAAAGCTTCAAGTTTTTCATGGGTTATAACCCACGATATTTTTTCATTTTTATTTGTTTCGGTCCAATGACAATATAGTAAAGTGTAATTCTTAATTCACAATTTTGATACTGTATAGCCCACAAATTGTTTTCATTTTCTTTTGTTTAGACCTAGTGGCAATTAGTTACACGTACTCAAAATTCATGATTATGGGCTAACCTACGTTATTTGACATTTTTTGTTTGTTTCTATCCAATGGCAATTAATTATGTGTACTTTAAAATTAATGATTTTGATAGGCTATAACCCACGATTTTTGTCAATTTTTGTTTGTTTCAACCCAATAGCAATTCATTGTGTACTTCAAAATTGATAATTTTCATAGGCTATAACCCACAATTTTTGTCAATTTTCGTTTGTTTCGACCTAATGACATTTAATTATTCGTATCTCCAAATTCACAAATTTTATGGGTTCTAAGTTATAACCCACGATTTTTGTCTTTTTTGCTCGTTGCGACCTAATAGTAAACAAATTTTAAAATTTCACGATTTCATGAGCTATAGCAGAAGATTTTTGCTTATTTTCTTAGTTTCGATCCAATGACAATTAAGTATGTGAATTAAAAAGTTACAGTTTTCATCGGCTATAAACAATTTTTTTAGCCATTATCGTTTGTTTCAGTTCAATGGAAATTAATTATGCATACTTAAAAGGGTCAATTGCGGATAGACCCCTTGCAGTATATCCCACTTGTGAGTAAGCCCCTAATAGTTCTAATTGTGCGGATAGACCCTTTGTACTGTTTGCACAACTTTTACTTCTTTAAGAGAAAATTGGCGATTAGGGGTCTATACGCACCAATAGAACTACAAGGTGTCTATCCGCCTCTACAAAAAAATTTTAACTTTTTTAAGAGTTAAAAAAGGCTAAATAGCACTTAAATACCTTATAGTTTCACTCCCTTAGTACTTATATATCCTCAGTTGTATTTCGTAGCATTTATATATCCTGACTCCTGAGTTGTTCAAAATTAGCTTGTTAATAACCTCTATTTTTCAAGCGTGAAAACTTTTATCTGAAAATTCTCATATAACATGCATATGCTAATTTTATAACTTTCTGTCTATCAAGTTTGTTGAATGTTATATGAAAACTTTCGGATGAAAATTTTTACGTTTGCAAAACAAAGGGTACTGACATGTCAATTTTGTACAACTCAGGGTATATAAACGCTATGAAATACAATTGAGGGTATGTAAGTGCTAAAAAGTGAAACTATAAGGTATTTAAGTGCTATTTAGCCTAAAAAATTCACTCTAGGGAAGAGTCTTTCCTCAACTTGGTGATACGACAAAGGGTCTACCTCACATAGTCCTACTTAAAAAATCACGACTTTTATGTAATCCATAATTTTTATTCATTTTTGTTTGTTTCAACCCTAATAACATTTAGTTATGCATTCTTCCAAAACTCTCAACTTTTAATAGGCTATATATGACCCACGATGTTTGTCCACTTTCATTCTTCTCAACCCATTGTCAAATGCTTACTTCAAAAAATTCGCGATTTTCATAGTCTACAATCCATGATTTTAGTCAACATTCATTTATTTTGACTTTATGACATTTGATCTAATGACAAGTATGTAGACTTCAAAATTCACAATTTTCATAGGCCCATAATCCATAAATTTTTATAATCCATAAATTTTGTCCATTTTCATTCATTTTGACCCACAAGCAACTAATTATGTGTACATCAAGATTCGCAAATTTCATGGTTTAAATCTGCAATTTTTTGTTAATTTTTATTTGTTTCAACTTAATAGCAATTAATTATACGTACTTCAAATTTCACAATATTCTTTAGGCTATAACCTATGATTTTTGGCCATTTTTTGTTTTAACCTAATGACAATAAATTATGCGTACTTCAAATTCACAATTTTCATGAGTTTATAACCTATGTTTTTTGTCATTTTTCGTTCGTTTCGACCAAATGCCAATAATTATGCATACTTTAAAATTCACGATTTTCAACAGATATATCCTATAATTTTTGTCAATTTTCCTTCCCTTCCCAACCAGCAGCAATTAAAACTTTAAAATTCACGATTTCATGAATTATAATCCACAATGTTTACTCATTTTCCTTCGTTTAGAACCTATGACAGTTAATAACCCATGATTTCATTAGTTTGTATCCAACAACAATTAAGTATGCATACTTCAAAATCACATTTTCATGGGCTATATAACCCATCATTCTTGTCATTTTTCATTTGTTTCAACACGACAATAAATTATTGTACTTCAAAATTCGCAATCTTCATGAGCTATAACTCATGACTTTTGTTTACTTTTATTTGTTTTTAATCCAATAACAATTATGACATGTTTTTAAAAAAATCGCGATTTTCTATGCTAACCCATGATTTTTGCTCATTTTCGTTAGTTTCTGATAAATGACAATTAAATATGTGAAATTAAAACTTTACAATTTTCGTGGGAGAATTTTTTGAAAGAGACCGAATTTAATAAATATTTAACAAAAACGACCATTTTGCTAAATATTTAGCAAAATCGACCTCTTTTTGGCCAGCTCACCAAATCTTGTCAAAAAGAGGTCGATTTTGCAAAATATGGATTTCAAAACACACGGGACTACTAGTCCCGTGTGTTTAGGGCTTGCTAATCGCCCTTTAAACCTCACACAGAAACCCACAGGACTAGTGTAGCAGAAAACAATTTTCAATTGTCTGATATCAACCCTAACACTAACCACTCAAATTCTACAAGTACTCGATCCCAATCCATCTTAATCCCCAAATTCCCCTTCGACTTCCAAACCCTAGAAAACCCTAGAAGACGGCCATGGCCACCACCTCCTTGCTCTCCGACGACATCGTCCTCAACATCTTCACTAATCTCGAGTCCGACGACTGAGCCCACCTTTGTTGCGTCTCCGCTCGCTTCCCCGCGCTGATGCACTCCATCTTGTATCGATCCAAGTGCCTCCGGTTGATCCCCAACCTCGTCTCCTCCGCCTACGGAGAGCCCCTGACGGTTGGTCTGTTCTCCACAAGCTCTCCGTCTGTTGCCCTGGCCTCGTCCACGCCGGTGCCTCCTCGAGAACCAGACTTTAGCCTTGATCTCGACATCGGCCAGGACGAGAGCTACCGCGTTTTCCATGCCGCCTCCTCGTCCTCCTCCTCTGATCCCTCTGCGACTGCCGGCGATTCCTCCATCGAGTGCTAGTCTCTGTTCGATGATCTCTACTTCGACATACTGTACGATTCCTAAGAATCTCAGCTCCCTGCCTCTACTGTCAGCGATCAAGAGCCGATCAGGCTAGGCCGAGATGTAATCAAGAGGAAGAGGTAGCGGATTGGACCTGTTAACTCCCATATGGCCTCTAAAGCTTGGAATTTCAACATGGAACAGGGGAACAAGATCCTTGAGCGTGACATTGTTTTCTACTATGACACAGAAAACCTACGAGACTACTAGTCCGGTGGGTTTTCTATGTGGTGTTTAGAGGGCGATTAGCAAGCCCTAAACACACGGAACAAGTAGTCCCGTGTGTTTTGAAACTCATATTTTGCAAAATCGATCTTTTTTTTGGCCAGCCTTGGTGAGCTGACAAAAAAGAGGTCAAATTTACTAAATATTTAGCAAAACGATCGTTTTTGCTAAATATTTATTAAATTTGGTCTCTTTCAAAAAATTCTCTATTTTCGTGGACTATAACCCACAAAATTTTTCATTGTTTATTTTTTGACCAAATGACAATTAATTTTGCATACTTAAAAATAAGTATTAGGACTTCAAAATTCATAACTTTCATGAACTATAACCGAGAATATTTGTCCATTTTCTTCTGTTTGGGTCTAATGACAATAATTAGGCTTATTTCAAAACTTACAATTTTCATGAGCTATAGTCTATGATTTTTGTCCATTTTAGTTCATCTTGACTCAAAGGCAATCAATTATGCGTAATTCAAAATTTGTAACTTCCATGGGCTATAACCCATGTTTTTTTATTAATTTTCGTTCGTTTCGACCCAATGGAAATATAATATACATTCTTCAAAATTCACGATTTGGCTATAACCCGCGATTCTTTCCACTTCTCTGTTTCGAACTAATGCTAATTTAACGTATGTCAAAATTCACAATTTTCATGCGCTATAACCCACAAAATTTTCTCCGATTTCATTCGTATGGACTCAATGACAATTAATTATGTAATATTCAAAATTTATGGTTTTCATAGGCAAGGATTTTTGCCAATTTTTGCTCATTTCAACTCTATAGTACTTCAAAATTTGTGATTTTCTTCAACCCAACAATAGATAACTATGCATACTTTGAAATTCACAATTTTTATGGACTATAACGTGCAATTGTTTTTCAATTTTTTGTGTTTCGAGCCAATGCTAACAATTAGGCATATGTTAAAATTCTCAATTTTCATGTGCTATAACCCATGATTTTCCTCCGTCTTCATTCGTTTTGCCCTAATAACAAGTAATTATGCGTATTTCAAAATTTATGATTTGCATGGATTATAACTCACAATTTTGGTCTATTCGTTTGTTCCGCTCAATGACAAGCAATTATGCGTACTTCAGAATTCTTGATTCTATAGGCTATATAACCCACGATTTTTGTTCATTTTTATTGCTTTCAACCCAATGCCATTCAATTATGCATATTTCAAAATCCACAATTTTTCTCAATTTTTATTTATTTCGACACAATAGCAATTATTTATTTGTACTTAAAAATTCACAATTTTCATAATGTATAACCCACAATTTTGTCAATTTACATTCGTTTCTACCCAATGGAAACTAAGTATGCATACATCAAAATTTGTGATTTTTGATTGGCTATAACCCACAAATTTTCAACTTTCATTCATTTCAACCATGACAATTAATTACGTCTTTTGTGTTTTCAAAATTCACAACTTTAACAGGCTATAGTCCATGATTTTTGTTTATTTTCTTGACCTAATGTAAACAATTATGCATACTTCAAAATTTATAATTTTCTTCGTCTGTAAGCCACAATTTTTGTCAAGTTACATTTGTTTTGACCTTATAACAATTAACAATACGTACTTTAAAATTCATGATTTTCACGGGCAACGCTCGATATTTGTCCATTTTCGTTTGTTTCCACCCAACGATAATTAAGTATGCATTATTGAAAATTCATGATTTTCACAACAATCCATTATGCGTATTTGAAAATTTGTGATTTACATGGGCTACATTCCATGTCTTTTTGTTCATTTCGACTCAATGACAACTAATTTTGCATGCTTCAAATTCATGATTCGTCTATTTTGTCAAAATTTGAGATTTTGATGGGCTACAACATCTTTTGTTAATTTCTATTTCTTTCTGTTCAATGGTAATGGTTGTGCGCATTTCAAAATTCACAATTTGGGTATACTATGACTAACTTTCAAGGTTATAGAAAGCGTTAGGTGGCTAGGTGCCGTACACGCCGCCCAAATCTTAGGTGCCTAGGTGGGAGCCTGGGCAGGGCCCATGCATTTTCCTTTTTTTATTTTTTAATTAAATCAATGTTCTATAAAGTGCTAGGCACCGCGAGATGCCAAACTAGACCTAGTATCTAGGTCGGGCCAAAGAGGATTTTTTTTTTGTTTAAGTTGTGGCGAAGGAGGCTTTGCTGAAGATCAGAGGAGTTAGAAGAGGTGTTCGTAGTTGGAGGAGTTCCGAGAAGGTTAGAGGACGTGGAGGTAGCAACAAGAGAATTCACGACTTAGACATAAGCGGTGCAAGTCTGCATAAGCAGCCCACACTACCCTAGGCGCTCTCCAAAACCTATGCGAGCGGCCTAGATACCACTTAGTCCTAGGCTCTAGACCGAGGCCTAGACGAGTTAAAACATTACATGTGATTTTTTACCATTTTCGTTCATTTTGATCTACTGGCAATCAAAACTATGCGTACTTCAAAAGTCGTGTTTTTCATGGTCTATAACCCACGATTATTGTTCATATCGATCCAATGGCAATTAAGATTTTTTGACAAGATTTGAGATTTTATGCGCTATAACCACGATTTTTGCACATTTTCGTCCTTTCGAACCAATGACAAATAAGTATGAGAAATTAAAACTTTACGATTTCCATGAACTATATAAGCTACGATTTTTGTCCATTTTTTACTTCTTTCAACCGAATAGTGATTAATTCTACATAATTAAAAAAATAAGCGCGTTTCTTGGATTATATTCCAGTTTTTTTCCATTTCGTTCATTTCAACCTAATGGAAACTAAGTCTGTGATTCAAATCACGATTTTTATGGGCTGTAAGTCATGATTTTTGTTTATTTTGACTCATTGACAATTAATTATGCTTACTTCAAAATTCATGATTTTTATGGGCTATAACCCATAATTTTTGTTCATTTTCGTTCTTTTTTATCCAATGAGAATTAAGATATATTTTTAACATTTGTGATTTTGTAACCCATGATTATTACTCATTTTCATTAGTTTCCACCCAATAACAATTAAGTATGTTTAATTAAAACTTTACGATTTTCATGAATTATAACCCATGATTTTGTTCATTTTCTAAATCGTATTTCAAAATTCACAGTTTTCACGGGTTATACCTGTGATTCCTTGTCAATTTGCTTATGTTTTGACCCAAGACAATAAATTTTATATACTTTAAAATTCACGATTTTCATAGGCTATATAACCTACAATTTTGTCCATTTTCGTCTATTTTGACTCGATTATAATCAATTATGCGTGTACTTCAAAATTCTTGATTTTCAAAAGCTATAATTCATTTTTTTGTCAATTTTTGCTTGTTTTGACCATGCGATAATTAATTATGGTGTTCAAAATTCACAATTTTCATTGGCTATAACTCATGATGTTTTCCATTTTCTTAAGTTTGACCCAATGCTAGTTATGAGCTGTTGCCATAATTCACAATTTTTATGCGTTATAACCCATGATTTTTCTCAATTTTCATTTGTTTCGACCCAATGACAATTAACAATATTTACTTCAAAATTCGTGATTTTCATGAGCTATAACCCATGATTTTTGTCAATTTATGCTTGTTTCACCCAATGACAATTAAATTATGGATACTTAAAAATTCATAGTTTTTATGGGCTATAACCCATAATTTCTTTTACCATTTTTATTCGTTTTAACACAATGACAAATTCAAAGTTCGCGATTTCATGAACCATAGCTTACAATTTTAGTTTATTTTATATTTGTTTTGACACAATGACAAATAAGAGGTGAATTTAAAATGCACAGTATTCATGGGCTATAACCCACGATCTTTGTCCATTTTTGTTTGTTTTGACATCAACAACTATGAACTGTGTGTTCTTCAAAATTTACGCTTTTAACGGGCTATAACATGATTTTTGTCCATTTTTGTTCGTTTCGACCCAGTGTTAATAATTATGCATAATTCAAAATTCGTGATTGTCATGGTCTACAGCCCACATTCTTTTGCCAATTTTCATTAGTTTCGACCCAATGACAATAAATTATATGTTTATTAGAATTCACGATTTTCATGGGCTATAACCACATTTTTTCCATTTTCTTCTATTTCAATCTAATGCTAATAATTAGGTGTATGTCAAAATTCAAAAATTTTCTTCTATGTTATAACCTACAATTTTTGTCCATTTTCATTAGTTTGGAGCCAATAACAATTAATTATACATACTTTAAAATTTGTATTTTCATGGCTAGCCCACAACTTTTGTCCATTTTTATTCATTTTGACCGAATGCAGTCAATTATACGTACTTCAAAATTCGTGATTTTCATGGTCTATACTCATGTTTTTTCTTAATTGTCATTCATTGCAACCCAACGATAACTAATTATACAGACTTCAAAATTCACGATTTTCGTAGGATCCAAATTTTCCATTTTCTTCGAGCCGATCTAATAATTAGGCGATTGTCCATATTCTCAATTTTCATGCGCTATAACAAAAGATTTTGTCCATTTTTCATCATTTGGACCAAGCGACAATTACTTATGCATACTCCAAATTCGCGTTTTCATGGGCTATAACTCATGATTTTTGTTTATTTTCAATTATTTTGATCCAATGACAATGATTTGTTTTATAAAATTCAGGATTATGTGCAATATAGCCAACAATTTTTGCTCATTTTCGTTCAGTTCGACTTAATGCAACTAATTAGGTGAAATTTTAAAAATTTATAATTATCACGGACAATAACCAATATTTTTCCATTATTTTGGTCAAATGACAATCAATTATGCATATTTGAAAAATATGCATATTTGTTGGGTTATAACCTACAATCATTTTCTCTTTTTGTCATTTCAACCTAATGACAAATAAAGGGACTTCAAATTCATGATTTTCATGGGATGTAAGCCACTAATCTATGATTTTATCCATTATCTTCTCTTTGGGCCAAATGATCATAGTTAAGACGTATTTCAAAATTTGTAATTTTCATGGGATATATAACTCATGGTTCTTGTCCATTTTCGTTTACCTTGACCGAGTAATGATCAATTATGTGTACTTCAAATTTCGAAAATTTCTTGGCTATAAGCCACACTTGTCAATTTTCATTCATTTCGAGCTAATGACAATTAGTTATACCTACTTCAAATTCACATTTGGTTAAACCACAAGTTTTTCCAATTTCTCTTGTTTTGACTCAATGTTAATAATTAAACCTATGACAAAATCATTATTTTCATATACTATAACCCACAATTTTTCTCCAATATCATTTGTTTGGACCTAAGAATAATTAATTATGCGTAGTTCAAATTTCATAATTTTCAAGGGCTGTAACCCACAATATTTATCAATTTTGTTTTTTTCGACCCAATGATAATTAATTATGCGTACTTCAATATTTATAATTTTCAAGGGCTAACTCATGATTTTGTCCATTTTGTTTCGATCCAGAACCCACGATTTTTTCCAATTTTAATTTTTTGACCAAATGGCAAATTTTATGTATACTTAAAAAATCAGTAATTTTCTTAGGCTCTAATCCACAATTTTTGTTCATTTCTGTTTATTTCAACCTAAGGGAAAATAAATATGTAGACTTCAAAGTTCACGATTCATGGGCTAACCCATAATTTTTGTCAATTTACTTCTCTTTCGGCCAAATTATAATTGCCAGACATATTTCAAATTAGCAATTTTTATGTGCTATAACCCATGATCTGTGTTAATTTCATTCATTTTGAGCTAGTGACAATCTATTATGCGTACCTCTAATTTTTGTCATCTTCAAAGGCTATAACCTATGTTGTTTGTTAAATTTTTTGTAAAATTTTCATTTATCTGATTTCGCGGATTCAAAATATATAAATATCTGTAGCGTAAATTTTTGTTCGTTTTGAGATATATACATGGGCTTTGAGAATCGTGTTGGCATGTGATACACATCAAGACACACATCTCAAAGATAGGTTTGATGTGCATCACACGCCAAAATGAATTAGAAGCAAATTCCAATAGGTAAAAAAGTTAGCGGATAGAGTCCCCAAGCAACTTAAGTTTATTTTAACTTTACTCAATAAATGCGTATGTGAAAGTATGGTAAGGGGATAGTTCTTAGTTTCTATTTTGACTAGAAAAAATTTCATTTCAAATTCCAAATATTCCAGGGGAACTTAGCATATAAACTATAAACCACGATTTTTCTATTGACTGTTTCAACCAAATGGCAATCATTAGGCATACGTCAAAATTCACAATTTTCATGCGTTATACCCCACGAGTTTTCTCCGTTTTCATTGGTTTTGAGTTTTGACATGGCAAATTATTATGATTACTCCAAATTCACGCTTTTCATGGGCTATAACTCGATTTTTATCAATGTTCGTATGTTTTGACCCAATGATGATTAATTATGTGTACATCAAAATTCATGATTTTTATGGGTTATAACCCCTATAATTTTTGTTCATTTTTGTTCGTTTCATCCCAAAGGCAATAAGATTTCAAAATTTGTGATAGACCACACTTTTTGCTTATTTTTGTTCATTTGATTAAGCGGCAATTAAGTATGCGAATTTAAAAATTGACGATTTTCATAGGCTATAAACTAGATATTCTTTAGCCATAATCACTTTTTTCGACCCAATGACAATTAATTACGCGTACTTAAAAAAGCGAGACTTTCATGGATTATATCCCACAATTTGTCCATTTTTATTGATGTCGACCTAAGACAAATAAGCATGTGGACTTCTAAATTAACGATTTTCATAGGCTATAATCCACGATTTCTGTTCATTTCGTCTCCTTCGACCCAATGAGAATAGGTACGCATATTTCAAAATACGCAATTTTTATGGGATATAACCCACAGTTGTTTTTCCATTTTCATTGGTTTTGACCTTGTCTGATATTTATCTGATATCTGATATTTAAAACAATGGCCACAAATTTATTTCCATTTTCATTTATTTTGATCTTGTAGCAATTAATTATGTGTACTTTAGAATTCGTGTTTTTAAGAGTTGTAACCTATGTTTTTGTCAATTTTTATTCAATGCAACCCAACAATTAATTATGCGTACTTAAAAATTCAAGATTTTCATGTGTAATAACCTATGACTTTTCCATTTTCTACCGCTTCAACCCCATGCTAATAGTTAGGCGTATTTCAAAATTCACAATTTTATACGCTATAACCAACGATATTTCTCCATTTTCATTTATTTTGACCCAATGACAATTAATTATGTGTACATCAAAATTCGCGATTTTCATAGTCCCTAACTCACAATTTTGGTCAATTTTCATGCATTTCGACCTAATGGTGATTATGAAAGTCATGTTTTCCATAAGTTATACCCAGAATATTTGTGCATTTTGTTTTTTCGACCAAATAGCAATAAGATTTCAAAATTTGCCATTCATGAACTATAGTCCATGATTTTTACTTACTTTCATTTGGTTCGATGACATGGCAATCAAGTACGCGAATTTAAAAATATATGATTTTTATGGGCTATAAAGCATGATATTTAGCCATTATCGATCCAATGACATTTAATTATGTCTACTTAAAAGATCGCGACTTTCATGGGTTATAACCCATGATTTTTATCCATTTTCATTTATCTAACCTAATTTCAACCTAATGGCAAATAAGTAATGTGGACTTCTAAATTCATGATTTTAATGGGCTACCCATGATTGTTATCCATTTCCTCTGCTTAGGCCCGATGAGAATAGTTATGCATATTTTTAAATTCCTAATTTCATGGGCTATAAGCACGATTTTGATCCATTTTTGTTCCTTACGTTGCAATCAATTATGCGTACTTCAAAAATCACGATTTTCATGGACTACAACTCACATTTGTAGCAATTTTCATTTGTTTCAACCCAACGACAAGTAATTATGCATAGTTTAAATTTCACTATTTTCATGGGCTATAACTCACAAATTTTTATTCATATTCTTCCATTTTGACCCAATGCTAATAATTAAACGTATGTCAAAATTCACAATTTTCATGAGCAACCCATGACTTTTCTCCATTTTCATTCATTTTAGCCAAATGACAATTAATTGTGTACTTCAAAATTCGCGATTTTCCACAAGTTATAACCCATGATTTTTGTCAATTTTCATTCATTTTGACCTATTGCATATAATTACGTGACTTCGCTATTCACAATTTTTATGGGATACAACCCATGATTTTGGTCAATTGTCATCCGTTTCAACCAAATAGAAATTAATTATAAAAATTCATGAGTTTTATGGCTTATAGCCCACAATTGTCTTTTCATTTTTGTTCGTTACGACCTAATAGCAATACGATTCTAAAATTTGCGATTTCATGAGCTTTAGACTATGATGCTTTCGCATTTTTCACTTGCTTTGATTCAATGTCAATTAAGTATGCGAATTTAAAAAATTACGAATTAAAGGGCTATAAACAATGATTTTCAGCCATTATCATTTGTTTTGATCTAATAATAGTTAATTATGCGTACTTTCAGCGATGTTCATAGGCTATAATTCACGATTTTTGTTTATTTTGACCTAAGGACAAACAAGTATGTGGGTTTGAAACTTCACAGTTTTAATGGGCTATAACCCATGATATTTGTCAACTTTCATTGGTTTTGACATTAGGACAATTAATTATGCATACTTCAAACTTCACACTTTTCATGGGCTTTAACCTATATTTTTGGTCAATTTCCGGTCGTATCGATTTTCAAAATTTGCGATTTTGCGCGCTTTTCCCACCCAATGGTAATTAAATATGTGAAATTAAAAATTTACAATTTTCATGGACCAAAACCCGCAATTTTTTCCATCCTATTTTTTTGCAACCTAATGGCAATTAATTTTGTGTACTTAAAAAAATCATTTTTATTGGGTTATCGGCCAAACTTTTTGTCGATTTTCATTCATTTCGAAGGATTGGCAAATAAGTGGACTTCAAAATTCACGATTTCCATGAGCTATAACTAATGATATTTGTCTATTTTCATCTGTTTCTACCTAATGCCAATCGTGAGGCATATTTCAAAAGTCATAATTTTCGTGGGATATAACATCATGATTTTTGTTCATTTTTGTTTGGTTTGACATGGTGGAAGTTAATTATGCACACTTTAAAATTCATAATTTTTATGGGCTATAACCCACATTATTTGTCAAATTTCATTCTTTTCCACCCAATGACAATTAATAATGCGTATTTCAAAATTCACGAGTTTCATAGGCTAGAACCTATGATTTTTTCCATGTTCTTCTATCTCGACCCAATGCTAACAATTTGGTGTATGTAAAATTTCACAATGTTTAGGTGCTATAACCCATAATTTTCTCCATTTTCATTCTTTTCGATCCAATGATAAGTAATTATGCGTACTTTAAAATTTACAATTTTCATAAGCTACAACTCACAATTTTTATCAATTTTGTTCGTTTCAACCCAATAACACTTAATTATACGTACATCAAAATTCACGATTTAATGGGTTATAACCCATAATTTTTTGTTCGTTTTTCTTTGTTTCGACCTAATGGCGATCAGAATTCAAATTGCAATTTCATGAGCTACTGTCCACAATTTTTGCTTACTTTCAACCGTTTCGATCCAATAGCAATTAAGTATGCAAATTTAAGAAAATTATGATTTTCGTGGCTATAAATGATGATTTGTAGCCATTATCATTTGTTGCCATCCAATAACAATTAATTGTGCATACTAAAAAAATGGCGACTATCATGGGTTATAACCTACGATTTTTTTTCCATTTTCGTTCCTTTTGACCTAGTGTCAAATAAGTATATGTACTTCAAAATTCACAATTTTCATGGTCCACAACCTACGATTTTTGTCCATTTCCGTTCACTTTGATCCAGTGGCTATCTACTATGCATATTTGAAATTTCGTCATTTCAATGGGCTATAATTTTTGGTCAATTTCCACTCAAGACAATAAATTATATGCACTTAAGAAATCACGATTTTCATGGGCTAACCCACGATTTTTTTTCCATTTTCTTCTGTTTCGACCCAATGCTCATAATTATGCGTATGTCAAAATTCATGATAATATACGATTATTCTCCATTTTCATTCGTTTTGATGCAATTTGTCTAAGCCAACATGCTACTTCTAAACAAGGAATGACGAGAAACCTTTGAAATGGTTGTTATATTGGAATGCACTTTTAAATATCAGAGAATGCAGCGCTCAAACTTAGTCTAATAATTATATGAAAAGTCCTTATGTGCCACTAATACTTGCAATTGTTTAAAGGATCCAAGAACTATAAATCCTCCAAAAACTATGATGGATCGCTTTGTTTCTTTATATATGTACAACAACTCTCTTTTACTATGAAGTTGCTTCCTTCACTGATATTATACTTCAAGAAACAAGCTGCCTTATATGAAATCTCAAAGTCTACTTATCATGCATATCTAGAGTAGCATGTTCATTTCTCGCATTCCGCCACTTTCATAGCATTTGAGGATGCCCCTAAATGCATACAGATGTTGGGCATTCTACCGAAAACCTCTGAAATTTTCGATAGCAGTGTAAACTAAACATGTAGAATACTGTTTACTGCATAATATACTGTGATATGCTAAGCTCATTTTCAATTCTCGATCAAAGATATCGAAATTTAGCTACATTAAAAACTCACTTTCTCTTTGATGACCTCTCCCCTTCTCAAATTAGCCTCCTGCTTCTGCAAAATGCTAGGGTTAGCTTCCATTTCGTTCACAAACTGCTGTTTCCACTCAAACTGAGACGTAATTATGAGTATCACCAGCAGAATAACAAGAAACATGGGCCTCGACATTATCACAGGTAGAAATCAAAGATCCTGCCAAAATTTTCCAAAATTAGAAAACCCTAGAGATCGCAATTAAGTAGAAATTAAAGGAGAGGAGAAGACTCACGGAGCATTTCATTGAATAATTTACGGTTGAGATACGAGGATGTCGGTGGGATGAAAGAACTTAAAAAAGGTGTGATTTTTTGGGGAATATTTCGGCTGTCACTGGCCGCCGCCGGTGATTCTTTGATTTGACTGTGGTTCTTTCCCACAGGACAACAGTTATGGCCTTGGGCTGGCCCACTCAAGCCCATTAAATAGGCACACTGCATATCCAGGCCATGAAAGGATACCCACCGATGAACTGGTCAGGGCTGGTCGACTCGTGGCTTAGTTTTAAGTTAAACTGGCTTTATTTTGGCCCGGTGGAGTGTTGATCAAAATAAAATTAATTTTAAGGATCAATTAATATTGGAAAAACCGTGTTAATGCCGGTAGAATTTTATTCACACGTAATTTTATCTTAAATTGGGGTCAAGACTAAATCCGGCCCCCGTTTTGAGGAGTTGCCAAACAAGCCAAGATTCAAGAAAAATTGAATAAGACTTGTATATGGATCATGTGATATAAGAATTGTAACAATGCAGAAGTTTGCAAATAAGAGGTCATTATATTTTTGAGATATCTAAAGAACTAGTATTATGTTTTAAATCTCCAAATTTAACCTTTATAGTAGATGCATATAATCATAATATTTTGATATTGATCTAAGTAATTTATATACTTTGTATCTACATAAGTGTCTACCATAAAATAGAAAATACATAATTATACAGGTCTAAATCCTATAGGATATAGATATTTAGCATTTGCCATATTTGTATTCATACCCTGCTAGATATGGGCGTCGATACATTTTCCATTATCTATTTCAATTTTTGCATCCCTAGTTAAGGATTCATTGGGGAACCCCCGTTATCGGTGGGCATTCAAGCATATCTATAAGAATGTTGCCAATTTAGAGGGCACACAAGATGATAATTTTATTTAAATTTAAAAGATACGTTGGGTTTTAGCTTTTATGATAAATTTATATGAGCACAAAAGTCATTTATTTGGTCAAGCTTAGTTTATTTAGACAAGTTTCTTAGATAGTTTTTTCGAAAGGTAGGAAATCCTAGCTATTTTAAATTGAAATCTTGACTATTTTAAATTGATTTTAAAGACCGGCTTATTTGACGTGTCATCAAACATGCGGATAGATGAAGCTCTTAGCTTAAAAGCGAGTTTGGCGAAAAAATATGCCCCCAACCCACCTCTTAGCCTATTCAATGATTGGATCAAACTATAATACGACAATGTAGGCCCATCTTAGCTCTAACGCCCATGAAAGATGCACTGTATTTCACTGACAATGTTCCCGCCACCTCATCGCTTGTTGGGCCCCGGTTGAAGAAATCACAGGCCCAGTATTTTTCTATTATTGCTCATTTTCCATTTTCTGTGTAAAGAAGCAGAGGAGGAAGAGGAAGAAGCAGAATCCAATGGGCAACGCACAGTCGCCTCCCGCTGACCCTCGCTTCGCCATGGCCAGCAGGTCAAAAGTCAACTTCCCCCCTCATTTGTTTTCACTCAACGCTTAGAAGTTGCATTTTTTTTAAATTTTTTTGGGGACAAAATCAGGGCATTCTCGAAGCAGGAGCTGGACGATTTGAAATCTCTCTTCGATTCCCTCGCCGCTCAATCCCAAAGCAACGCCAAGTTCATCTCTTCCTCCGTTTTCCAAGTAATTCAATCGATTTTACGAAACCCTAGTTCAATTTTACCACTTTTGACTGATTCTTGAAATTGTAGGGGTATTTTGGGATTAAATGTGCGCTTGGTGCTAGGATGTTTGATTTGGTCGCTCAGAGTAGAAAGGATGGTAGGCTTACTTACGAGGATCTTGTCATTGCAAAGGTAAATCTGAACTTAATGTTGATTTGGAATGTTTAAATTACAGTAAATATATTGTGGTTTTGGGGTGTTTAATAGGGGATATATGAGAAGGGAACTCGAGATGAGATTGAGGAATTTGTTTATCAGCTGTGTGATATCAACGGCGACGGCATCGTAAGCAGGTAGTGAAAATTATGCAATTGTTAACAAAGAGTTTTGCATCTTTTTTTACTAAATCAAATTGAGACTTAGCTTATGATAATGTATAACTTTGCTTTAGAATTATATCTTATGATGATTGTAATTTGAAGTTTTGAATAATGGGAAAGGTATAGAATGAGAAATGAACTAGGAGATTGAAAAAGCCTTCTTGAAAAGAACAAAAAACAAATTGTTCTTTCATATAAATCATGTATGCCTTGTATTCCCATAAGGAAGGAGTGCAAGAAAGAAAAGAGAAATATTATAGAAAATATGATTATTTTAATGATTTCTTTAAATTGACAATGGACATAAATTTTGAGGAACAAAAACTTATTTGACATTGACTTGAAATGAATGAAGTAGATAGAAATCAACGTTTATAGCCCATGAAAATTGAGAATTTTGTAGTACGCTAATTATTTTCCATTGAGTTGAAATATATGAAAATGGACAAAATCGTAGGTTATAACCTATGCAATTCGTGGGTTATATATAAAAATGGAGAAACTCGTTTAATATAGCCCATGAAAATCGTGAATTTTGAAGGAAGAAAATTTAATTGCATTAGGTCGAAATAAAGGAAAATGGACAAAAATCGTGGGTTATATATAACCAACAAAAATTGGGAAATTTGAAGAATGTCAATTGAATGCCATTAGGTTGAAACAGATGAAAATGGAAAAAAATATTGTGGGTTATAGCCCATCAAAATCGTGAATTTTGAAGAAAAAGGTTAATTGTTATTGGTCTAAATGAACGAAAATCATAGGTGCCCATGAAAATTGGGAATCTTGAAGTACACCAGTTATTTGCCATTCGGTTGAAACTGATGAAAATGGACAAAATTGTAGGTTATAGGCCATGAAAGTTGTAAATTTTAAAGTATGCCAATTAATTGCCGTTAGGTTGAAACAGATGAAAATGGACAAATATTGTGAGTCATAGCTCAATAAAAATGGAGAATTTTGAAGTGCGCTAATTGTTTGTCATTGGGTTGAAAGAGATAAAAATAGACAAAATTGTGGATTATAGCCCATGAAAATCATCAAATTTGAGGAAAGAAAACTTAATTGTCATTGGGTCGAAATGACCGAAAGTGGACAAAACGTGTTATAGCCCATGAAAATTGCGAATTTTGAAGTATGCCAATTAATTGTCATTGGTCGAGATGAAAATGGACAAAATCGTAGGTTAGCCAATTAATTGTCATTAGGTCGAAACATATGAAAGTGGACAAAAATACGAAGAAAGAATGCCTAACTGCATTGGACCGAAGCAAACGAAAATGGAAAAAGATCGTGATTTCATTCAATTGCCTGTTCTAAATAGTATCATTATATCTTATGCATAACAAATGTTAAGAGGCTGTCTTCAGAAGTATTTGCAAAATTGATGATGATGCTACATCTTGTTTTCCATGTAGATTATATATTATCCTTCCCTCTAAATCTAGGTAAATTTATTCAATGTTACTGGAGTTTTCTGCTCCTTGAATTTCACTACACTTCTGAAAAATATTTTCTGTCCGTTTTTGTCTCAAACTCATGCATCTCTGCATTTATTTACTAAGCTCAGCTAAGTTTATGTTTGAAAATTATCGACTGGCTTGCATCAGAATGTTCTGTTACATTGAAATATTTAGCATTTTATTGGGATTTAAAGCATCTCTACTGAGTCATGTGATAAATCATTGAATGATCTTTCAGGTCTGATCTGGAAGCAGTTATGCATTCTATATATGATACTATATTCTCCCCTGATGGTGCTCAACCTTGCTTGAGCTCCCGTCAGGATACTATGGAAGTATTTCTCAGTGCTGCAACTTTATCCAAGGAAGTTGAAGGAACAGAGAGCCGCATGTCTTTAGTGGATTTTAGGAATTGGTGTAAAATACTGCCATCTGTGAGAAAGTTTCTCGGGAGTTTGTTGATGTCACCAGATTCAGGTGTTGTTATTTTTTCTTGGGAGATAAGGTTCTAATCACGTTAGTGCTTGGTGCAAATTATTAAAATTATCACTACAAAAGAATGCTTTCAGAAGGGCCTAGGAATAGAATCAGAATTCCATCAACCGAGTTATATCATTTTTCATGAGCAACAGAACCCACCAAATGGGCAGATTCGTTCCTTGAGCTTGATGTATTGCAAGAACGGACTTTGGCTTTATCTCCATGGGGTCTTGTTGAAGAGTTAAATCTATTCAGCTATATTTGCAGCATTTTGTTCAATAATAGCACCCAGTAGTCCAGGAGAAGCTTGCCAGTTGAAGTCCAGATACCCTTCAGTAACAGTCAATAAATATTGTTTTTCTTGATGGTCATATTTTCATCTAGGGATGCCCTTTTGGAAGTTAACTTGTATCATGCATTGCAACATGGTACTGTGGCATAACATTTGTATATCTGGCACTACATTGCTTGATTGCCATCATTTTCAGCTCTTGACATGATATATTTTAGAGATTGTTAATTGATGATTGTGTCTACTCTAGTAATCTTATCTCTCTTATTTAGCTTTCTCTCTTATAATAATTAGAAATCCATTTTTAGGCTGTTTACTTTATTCCTGTTATTATTTGTAGGTGCAGTTTTAATAAGCTGCATTTTTTTCTTTTCACTTTTAGCTGCTAAATGACTTCCTTTTAGATGTCATTTTCACTCCTCTTTTTCTCTCCAGTTTGATGATGTCTGATTCTTCAAATTTTATAAGATGGTGGCAAAAATATGTCCGTGTTATCTTGCTGATATTTGATGGAGGTTTCTGCAATCATGCATGAATTAGAATACCTATTGACTTATCTTTGTTGTAGGTAGACCAGGTTTTGGGGTTCCTTACCTGCACCATCCAGAAAAACTGAGTCATGATTTGCTAATCTTAAGGAAAGAATATGCCTGGCACATTGGAGGAGCCCTTGCTCAACAAGAGCTGGAGGAATGGAAGCTCTTATACCACAGTGCAATACATGGACTGAGTTTCAACACTTTTATGGCCCATATAACGTGAGCATTTTTTTTTCCAATTGTTTGTTAGTTGGACCTGATGGCCAATAAATATGAATAAGACAGTCTTAAGATATATCATAGCCTTATATCTTTTCTATGTTGATAGCACTTCAATATCATACTGATCATGTCTTTCATTAGGACAAAATAACTAATCTATTCTTAAAGTATGGGTGAACTTTCAAGTTCCCCCTAAGAATCAATTTACATATTTTGCCCCTTAAACTATGTTTGTGGTTTTAATGTGGTCATTTTGTGAGCCACGATAAAATATTTAGCAGATCAAATGACATGACAGTATTGTTTTGCATTTCTTCATGGCTTTTAATCAGTCTGTCTCCTTTTTTCCAAACCATAAAAAAGGCTACTTTTCCCCAAAACTTTTTACTCTTTAAACCTTTTCAAAATTGAAAAATCATTTTTTAAATTGCAGAAAATACGAGAAATGCAGAAAAAACACTATCACATCATTAAACTGAAAATTTTGATTGTGGGCTCACAAATGATCACATTGGGCATATAAAATATATTTATAACAGGGAAAATAGGCAAATTGATACTTTAGGGGGAACCTGATAGTTCACTAATACTTTAAAAGGGATATGATAATTTTGTCCCTTTCAGTATCAGTTTGTGCAATGTGTTATTGGATCGCAAATGTCGTTATGAATCTAGATAACACATTAACATACCGCAATGGCTGCTGCTGCAGCGTTCTTAAGCAAAGAAGCAGCATAGTTTGTTGTAATGTACTGTCATCCTATTATTATTTCCTAAAGATAATTTTGGTGTGGGAGTAATTTGAGGACTAAAATGGCACTATGGTTGATGTATATACCAAAAACAGTTTACTATTTTTTTCCCCTGTAAGATTAGCAAATGATAAATCATTTTATCAATTAGGTGTAGGATTACATGTAAATGATGAATCCATTTCACTTACTACTTGAATCATTTGCACACTTCTGAATGCAATCCATTTTCCTAATACGTGCAGTAGTGGAGATGGACCAACTGTTCTGGTTATAAAAGATACTGAAGGTTACATATATGGAGGATATGCCTCTCAGCCTTGGGAGAGGCAAAGTGACTTTTATGGTGATATGAAGTCTTTTCTCTTTCAGTTGCATCCGCAGGCATCAATATTCCGGCCTACGGGAGCAAACAATAATTTGCAATGGGTAAGTATCTATTTTAAGGTTTCCTTCACATCTTATCTGCCCCTTATATCAAAGGAAGATTTGCGTTATTCTCTTCTGATAATTTACCACAACATGTTGGAAATAATTTTAGATTTCTGATACTTTATTTTTGGTAGTGTGCCATGAATTTCAGCTCAGATAGCATTCCTAATGGCGTTGGCTTCGGTGGCAGAGCAAACCACTTTGGCCTCTTCCTCTCTGCAAACTTTGATCAGGGCCACACTTTTGAGTGCACCACCTTCAACAGTCCTTGTTTGTCCAGGACGAACAAAATAAGGCCGGAGGCAATTGAGTGCTGGGGAATCCAAGTGAAAGGTCTGGAGAATGAAAAGAATGACGCTATCAAAGGTACTGTTCTAGAGAGATTCAAGGAGGACAGGAACATGCTCAAGATGGTTGGATTAGCAAATTCAAGCGAGTGATTTTTTATGAACGATGTTGCTGGTAATTTACACACCACTCTTGAAATTTACTTACACATCACAACTGAAAACCTACTGTCTGTTTGATTTCATTTTGATTGGCAAGAAAGTCATAGCTTTTGTCTCCACTTACTGCAGGAGAAGCAGTGCTTCATAATGGCATATATGATGCATGCCTCAGCTTTGAAAACATGCAACATATTGCTGAAGAAACATCAAAAAATTGGAGGTTTATGGTCTCAATTTAAAACAGAGAGCAAGTGTTGTGGATTTTGTAATTATGACTTGGAGTTATGCGTGATTGTACCAGTGTATATCTAAGCTACGAGAAACTGCGAGTGTATCGCCAATCTATTTACCAACTATGGGTGTGCATAGCTGATGGGGAGTATTGTGTTTCAAGGCCAGTGACATTATTCTTTCTAATGTATTATTATGCATAAGCCGGATTAGTTGATTTATTCATAGTATGCGCATTGCAAAATTTAGACTGTATCATGATAGTATTTAAATGAACAATATGAGAACTTAGCTTCAGGGTGAGATAAAGGATAATATTATTAAATGGATAATATTATTAAAGGGTCTCTTCTGTGTTATGTTAATTAGTTATTTTTCTAACTTTTTAATTAGCATTTACACTCCGTGAGCCTTGTAGACACTGAAACGAAGATTCACCTGCAGAAATGTATTTAATAGTTTAGTAGTTTAGAGGTATCAAGTAGTAGGTTGGGAATGGCTCCCACAATCTTGGGTTCAACTCCCAGTGGTTTCATTATTAAAAAAAAAAACGTATCCAGTAGTTTAGAGGATAATGTGAGGCGCAAATAGTTCAAGGGGAAACATATTCAATAGTTTAGGAAGCCTGTAGGAAATAGTTCACAGGGTAAATAGGAATAAATTTAATAGTTCGAGAGGCAAGAGTCCAACACCAAGATGTATCAATACTTTTTTTTTTTTGGATTGACAGTGAAGAATAGGTGAAAACATTGCTAAAGCTAATGTATATACTCGAATAATTTCATAGTCAAATACTGATAGAGAAGAAGAGGTGAAGACAATGCAAAAGTTGGAAGTAAACGCATAAAGGGCTTATTCATCAGTTTGCAGTAACCAAACTCAAGTACAGATAGCATCTCTATCAAGCCTCTTGCTTGAAGAGACCAAATGAATTATTCACGGCAGTAAAGCCCCCATCAACCACAAAATTATGCCCACTCACATACTTAGACTCATCACTCCCGAAATAAAGCGCAGCCTGCGCTATATCCTCCGCTTTCAGAACAGCACCTCTCTTCAAATTCGCCATCCCGCAAATCCAATCCTCAATGCTCCCCCCTTCAGTCTCAAAAAACCCCTTTGACATAGGCGACGCGATTAAGAATGGCGATATACAGTTAACTCTGATCCCATACTGCCCGAGCTCCGCCGCTGCGTTCTTAGTAACCCCCAATGCTCCGTGCTTCGCTGCCACGTACCCGTAGGGAGCCATTCCTCCGACCACTGTGCACACGCTCCCGTTGTTTATGATGCTTCCCTTTGTGCCCGCTGCCACCATCGCACGTGCTGCGTGCTTCGTGCCGAGAAAGACTCCAGTGCAATTGACAGTGATGGCACGTTCAAACTCTGAGAGCTCGGCATCCATGATTTTATTGCAGGGCTTGTCGATAATACCTGCATGCAGCAGCTACGCTGAGGAAATACAGAAGAAACAACTGGCGCTGGTTATTGTTGAACACGATACCTGCGTTATTGAACATTATGTCAAGCTTTCCATACTTGGCAACGGTAAAGTCTACAGCGTTCTTGACATCGGATTCATTTGAAACATCACAGTGAACAAAGGTGATGGTGTCGTCGCAGCTGATGTCAGCACAGAGGGCTCGCCCGAGGTCATCTTTGATATCAGCGACGACCACCTTAGCACCGTGGTGGCAGTAGAGCTTGGCAGTGGCCGCACCAATCCCTGCAGCACCTCCGGTAATTATTGCTACCTTGCCTTCTAATCTGCGAGAACAAAGTCAGAATAAAGGAGAAGTGTTGCATCAGGTAGCAGAACCAACATACAACTTAGTCATGTAAGAGTACAAAATAACAATGCTCAACTCTACAACAACTTCTGAGTTTTATGCAATGAACAAGACTTTAAGACAATATTGGAGCAATTTAGATTCAAATTCTATCATACATGCATTTAAAACATATACTGTAGTATAAAATAGTCCAATTTTCGGTCCAAAAAAGGAAAGAACTTAAAGAAATGGGAACTTTGTGAAATAAATCCTAGAGAAATACTCAAAAGAGTATGTCAATAGAGAACTACCTTTTTCCAGAGGCTGGAGAGGGTGCGTTACCATTCAGCAAGGACATTTTTGACATACGTAAGTAGATAATCTCCTCTATGGTTATGTGCGCTTTGTTTTGGGATTGTCCTATTTATAGAAGTAAATGGCAGTATAGAGCATGTGCTTTGTGGTTGGTAAACAGTTATATGTCACTTTTTTAAATTCAAGCTCATTGATTATCACTGCTCCCAAAGTTTGAAGAAGTAGGTGAAGACTTTAAAACTTAAAAATCTTTGCTGTCTAAGAAAGTTGTCACATGATCCTATCATCAACTTAGAAAAGAAAATTAGAGAAGTCAGAAGCAACTAGCAAAGCTATTACTTAGTAAAGTGGGCACTCATTGAGTAGGGTTTCGGGTCGCAGCGAAAGTAGTGCGGAAATAATAAAGTTGAACACACAGATTTTTACGTGGAAAACCCCCTAAATGAATTTGGGGTAAAAACCACAGGCAAGAATAGAAGAATCCACTATGAGGAAAATTTGGGAGTTACAATCTCTATTTATAAGGGGAAACTCTCTCTATTTTTCTCTCCCCTTTTTTTTCTCTCTCTTAATTGGAGACACTGGGATTCTGGGATGATCTCAACTTAACGCTGAGGAGGGCTATGTATAGGAGATGTTACGGTAGGTGTGCATGTTGCTACAGTGTTGCTGAATAATAGTTGGTGGGCTGGTGGTACTGTAGCTGGTATTTACTGTAGTAATAGTTGGTATTTACTGTAGTAATAGCTGGTATTTACTGTAGTAATAACGGCTGCTCAACTTTTAAACAAATATGAGGTTCTTAAGCCATAACGAACATTAGAATATAGCCATTATCCTATAATAAACTCAATGGCAAAACTTGGATGATTGAAGAATAAGGATTTGTGCATCTGGCATCTAAGACTTCTGGTAAAGACTTAGTTCATAGTGTCATCAGATGTTATTCAAAGGTTATTATCCTATTACACACACAAATTAGATATGATACAGAAATATATAAAGTACTTAACTTATGAAATCAATAATCAATAACCTATAGTCCATGATTATGAGATCTTTATCCGAATCCAGTGATATATTTGCATCATATAATCACAAAAAAAAAAAAAATTCAAGGGCAAGAAACAAGTGTAGACAAGACCTGGATCATGGATCCTATAAGACATTAATCCAACTAGCTTTACCATGGACAAGCTTCAATTTTTTAAAGAGGTTATCACTTATATGCATGAAACGAAAGTAAAGGGCATAATCACCACAGTAAAGGGCATAATCAGATGGTTGGTCTAAAATTATTAGGAAATCAAACTAGACCGCGGGAATAAGATATAGAGAATTTTGTCCTTAGGCCTCTCTTCTTTCTTGATTTCTTTTAGGCCCTTGGAACCAAAATTCACCCCTATCAATCCTCTTATAGAATCTTTCAAACTGAAAATTTCCATAGTTAAAGGTCTATTTAGTGAAAGATTTTGTATCAGGATAAAGAGAGCTTAACAAGGTAAATAATCAATTGGAGAGGCCTAAAAGAAATCGAAAGGAGTATGGTTGCAGAAGAAAATTATTACCTCATGAAGTTAAAAAAGTAGGAAATTTCCTACCGCGGAGGAGACTGTAATTTTGTTACAGGTAAACAACATTAACATGAGATTTAGAGAGAAAAGATACCTGCTGTTCTGTTCACCCATTGAGAAACTAATGATCACCAGGAGAAGTTACCAAGTAACTCTTTTCAGAAACTCCAAGTCCTTTATCCTCTTTGTACATAATTGGCAAATTAAAATTAAACATTATTATTCATAAAACTATTTAAGAATAAGATGGTAAGACAGTAGTTTTTAGGTATAATTACCTGTTCCACACAGCAACAGTGGCTTCAATCTTCTCTTTGATTGATACCAATATTCCTTTTTCGATTAAAATTTCCACATATAATCATGAATTGTCAATGCACAAAAAAGCAACACATGTACATGAATGTGATCAATTCAACCTGATCCAAATATCTGACCAAGGCAACATAAACTCACTTGTGCTAATCTATAAAATACCCAATGATCAAGGGTAAAACAATTCATGGGGCATCCTGTACAATTAGCATAAATGCCACCATATCAAAGTAATGGCATGATCTCACAATGTTTCAGCAGGACATGTCCTTAAACCTTGGGTTAGCAAGGGCTGTAATTTGAAAATTCATTATGTGATCCTCAGCATGTAGCACTTAGATTGTTCTCCTCAAAATGTGAAAGGCAGTAGTAACATTTAACACCTAAATCCATGTATGGCCTGGTATCTTTCTCAATCCTTTCCTCCTCATCACAGCCCTTAATTGCAAAACATTTGCCCATCTATCATTTGCCGCGTAGATATTCGACAACAAAACATAATTACCTGTACTGTGAGGTTCAATTTCAAAAAGCTTCTGTGCAATAAGCTCTCCAAGCTCACTATCACAATGAATTCTGCAAGCCCCCAACAATGCTCCCAAAACACCAGCATGTGGCTCCATAGGCATCCTTTGTATAACTTCATCAGCCTCTTTTAAGTGCCCAGCCCTCCCCAAGAGATCAACCATACAAGCATAATGATCTTGAGACGGTTCAATCATATATTCATTCTTCATCATCTCAAAATAATGCTTCCCTTCTTCAACTAAACCAGCATGGCTACACGCATTAAGAATCACAGTAAAGGCAACACCATCGGGCAAAACCCCTTCTTTAAGCATTCTAGAGAAGAGTCCTACAGCTTTATCTCCGAACCCGTGAAGAGAATATCCTTGAATCATTGAGCAATACATGAACAAGTCCCTACTACTCAATGACTCAAACAAAAGAGTGGCTCTTTCCATGTTACCACACTTTGCATTCATGTTTATCAATGCAGCGGACACATGGGTTCTCTTGACATCAATCTTGCTTTGTGTGATATATGAGTCCACCCATTTTGCAAATGAGAGGCCACCCAATTGAGAACAAGCCGACATCAAACCTACCAAAATGTGTTCATCGGGTTTAACGTTATTACCAGACATCTCAAGAAATATCTTCATCGCCTCTGCAGGATATCCATTTTGAGCATAACCCGATATAATAGCCGACCATGAGAATACATCTCTATGATCCTTTCCTAGTTCAAATATGGACCTCGCAGTTGTCATGTCCCCAATTTTTGCATACCCATCAATCATTGAAGTAAAAGTAACCGAATTTCTCCCGGTCATTTCATCAAACAAACTTCTCGCGTTGACCATGTCCCGAACCTTCACATACCCATCGATCATCGCATTCCAAGTAACCACATTTCTCATTGGCATTTCATCAAACAGCTTTCTAGCCGAACTTACATCGCCAAAACTCAAGTACCCAACAAGCATTGAAGTCCAAGACACCACATTGCCATCTGGCATTGCATCGAACACCTTCCGGGCATCATCGAGCTGCCTGCATTTCCCATAGAAATCGACCAACTTCGCCTGCAAATACACATCAGAATCCAACCCATAACGGACAATGCAGCAATGGAGAGAAGACCCAAGTGAGAGATTTCCCGCATCGGAGCAAGATTTGAGCAGAGAAGTGAAAGTGTAGCCATCGGGGCGAAGAGGGCAAGTCTTCAGCAAGAGATTGAAGAGAGAGAATGACTCAGATAGGGGGGATCCATGGTCACAGTGGGCTTTGAGGAGAGCGTTGTAGAGATAGAGGTTTGGTTCGGAGACGCGACTGAAGACTGAGACGGCGTAGTCGAGAGCAGAGAAGGAGTTGCAGAGGACGAGAAGCCGAGAAATGAAGAATGGGTGTTGCTGGAATTGGTTGAGGATGATGTGGGTGTGGATCTCTTTGAGGGATCGAAGAGTTCTGCAGGAGCTCAGCAGAGTGTAGATTGAAGGGAGAGGCCGCATTCGCGCGCCTTTTTGGTTGTTTCTTGAAGTTTTGAATCTTTGACGCTATTTTTCGCCGCTGGTTTATGTTGAAGCTATCAAATCTCTGGTCGGAATCCTTACATCTTCAATAATTATTAGCCCCTCAAATCTTTAACTTGTATACTAGTCCCTCAATTCTTATAGGATCTTGCAAAATGGTCCCTCTTTTAATTTTTCCAGTTAAAAACCTAACCAAGGTCTAAGCAAACAACTGCAATCAGCAAACTACCCATTTCTGTCTAATATTTTAATTCTTCACTAAAAGAACTAAATTCGAGGTCGCTGCTATTGAGCATAAAATGAGAGAGAATAGATTAAGATTGTTTGGTCATGTACAACGGAGACTATTTAGTGCACCGGTTAGGAGAAGTGATTGATCATAGTTGATGGAGCTATAAGAGATTTAGAGGTAGACTTAAGGTGACTTGGTTAGAAGTAATTAAGAAGGATATGGTTAGAGCTAACTTAATGGAGGAGATGACCCACAACAGAGTGGAATGGAGGTATAGGATTCATGTAGCCGACCCCAAACATTTGGGATAAAAGTTTGATTGTTGTTGTTGTTGTTGTTGTATTTTAATTCTTTTTGAAGCTCAATTTTGAGTTAGGATTCTCTTCTAACCATTAGAGAAGCAAGTGGGCTTAGGTTTAAACCCATTAAGAAAAGACTGCAAGCCCGAAACTATATGGTATTTAAATACAATTAAGACCAAAACCAACAGCAAGCTGAACTATATATA
>JBAKGM010000412.1:816356-838487 GCA_037177215.1 Asparagus racemosus | reverse complement strand
CCGCCTTTCGTGTCGACCACGAAGAGGGGACGACTAGTACCGCCTTTCGCGTCGGCCACGAAGAAGGGACGACTAGTTTTAGTCGGGTGTCTGGTTTGTGCACTAACGTCGCCTGGGGAGGAGGTATTATTCCCTTAATCGCGTTGATTAGACTCATTGAGCGTTCAGGACCATAACAATATATATATATATATATATGTGTGTGTGTGTGTGTGTGTGTGTGTGTGTGTGTGTTATAGATTCAGATCCTCTCTAATCATGTGCATTAATACGGGGTGAGTCCAATTCTTTCAATACTTTCCGTCTATATTAAATTCAATGGATGAGCGTAAGACTTTTATTGTTATCTTAAAAACCACTATAACCTTAAAAAACTCTTGCAAACTTGAAAATCACTATATTCATAATCATTATTTGTAATAATCAAAATCTCACATGGCGTGATCTCATCTGTTGAAAGTGATATAGATAGTAAGAATAGAGAGAATTTGACCCTCTCCAATTATCACCTAATTGGTGAGGATCTCAATCCATACGTGTTGCATGTCTTCATCTTTCAATATGGAAACATAAAAATACACCTTGTGCACCTTGCAATCCTTGGGGTGATTAGTAGATCACAGCTGAGGAGGTCAAGCTGATTGTTGAACGACTTTCTTGATAAAAAGAAGAGACATTTGAGGTTTTAAAATCTCATTTGGAAAATGTGTATTGAGCATATTTTCCACACTAAAAAGAGTCAGACTGAATCAAGATGTGAGCATAGAGCTTCACGTCTTCTAAAAGAAGTCGCGACTTAATCATGAAGAGCTCGTGCATGTTCACAGCTTTTTCTCATCCCCACATCCTCGAGAGATTTCACAACCTAGAAATATTAGTATATTCGAAAGTGGGCCCATTACTCTTATCAGTGGGTCCATGGCTGATTTAGTGGGCCCCGCGAAACAAGCACTTCTTCTTTCTGAGCCCAAGTCCAGTTCAGGTTCAGGCCCCATTTATTAAAGGGACTAATACTGCTAGGCCACGCCATGACGCCATACCAGATCGTGATCTCCCCTTCGTCTACGGTCTACACTGTAGACCTACCCCACACTGGCCCAACGTCTAGTAAAGCGCGGGGCCCAAGTACATCAGGATAATTCTAATTTCCCATATTTAGACGACCTACCTGCCTTATCGAGGTAGGATTGGCTCATTACTTGAGAGTCACTCAAAAATAAATGGCTAGAAATCAATAGTCGGGGAAAAAAAGGAAAAAAAAAAAAAAAAACATGAAGAAGGTTAAAGACCATCACTTCCAAGTTTTCACTGTCGGGTACAGTGTGTGCGCCACAGAAAGGGTAAAAATGAAAGGGAAAAATTAAATATTTCAGAGGCCCAAGCGCATGCCGCTGTAGACTGAGGCTGACTCTAATCACTTCGACCGGTACGCAAACGTATCTCTCCCTCCGTAACAGTGATCTCCACGTCTCATCCGATTCAACCCAACAGTGCCCTAAATTCCACTTCCAATTGGCGAACTCATACATACTCCCCCTCTTTATCCACCTCCCCCTCTTTTTTTTTTGTCGCGTGTTTGTTGTGAGACACTGGACGGATGTAATAATTTTCACAATCTAACAATCAAATGTCACTCTTTGAAAAGGACAAAACATAGATATGTGTGAGGGATTAGGCATCCTCTCAGAGCTATTCGCATGCGAGCGGGCGGTTTGCTTGTCACGATAGGCTCAAAACCGCCCGCTCATATGTGGACGGTTCTGAGAGAACTCAAACTCCAACTGAGCTAGAGGACAATCAAGTGCTTATTACCTCACAAGCTGCTCATTACAGCAAGTGGGTGGTCTACGTAGTTTATTTACCTCTCTAGTGCGCTAGCCCTATTGTTTTAATCTGTCTCCCACTATTATTTAATATGCTCAACTGACTGCAGCTAGTCAAAACTTACCGCACTATTACGGCATCTTCATGACTAATTGGTTGATAATAAATGGTCCCTGTCCAAGCTTCAGCCACAGCAAAAAGACCATTCAAATACCTGAATAACACATATATAAACGCCTTGTGACCAATTTGTAGTCATTATATGACTCCCTTCCAATTTGCCAAGAGAAGTCTTCTTTGTATAATTAAAATTTATATATTCGTTTTATATGGATAAACTTCTTTTGCCTTACTGCAACATTCTCATTTCAGCAACATTCAGTTTTCCATTATTTATCCATCAAGCTAATGTCACCATACACTCATGTCATGCATCCCATCAAACTATGAACACCAAATACAGTATCATGCATCCAAATACAGTACCTTTTTTTTCTTAACATATCCTCCTAGTATGCTACTTCTCATAAAATAATTTGAACAGTGACACATAAAACTATAATGCCGTATAATGGTTGGAACTTGCTTCTTCCTCATTTGCAGTGGTAAAAAAGTTTTGTAAAACTTAAGTTGTCAACTAGCTAGCTAACCCCTAAAAAGGACATTTCTTATGTGAACGTAAACAATTTGAATTTTTTTTTTCTTTCACAAAGTGGGTTGCATCCGAGTTAATCACTCTCTGGGCCAGGGTCCAAATAGAGACACTTGGGTGATAAGAGGGCCCCACTCAGTACCCAAAACAGGAAGAAACACTCCCAAGCCAACAAAAAAAGACATTATTTTAATCCTAATCAGTCATTCTTATAATTAAATCGATGTCTCATTGTCCTCAATCCCCTCATGAAAGAAAACAAAGAGACCCATCAAAGCTCTCATGGATTCTACGGTGTATACGTGGCCTCATTGCTAAAGGTAGCATAGAAAATGAGATTGCTCCCATGTGTCTCTTATCTGCATGATTTGTTAACCACCATATGATTGTATATTAGCCCTATCAACTCTAATAAGAGATACCCAGCTCAATTTTTTTTAATTAGAAAATTAGTTTGAATAATGAGAATTGAAAAGTATAGAAGAGTGGGGCAAAAGGAATTGAGAGGGCTTAATTTGGACACGACAATAGACAGGAGAAAAGATTGGATTAACGTGAGAGGGAATTAAAGGCTATCTTCTCAATTTTATGGGAAAATGGAGGAGGAGATCTTTTGCAGTTTGCAAGCTCATGCTGATTCTGATCCACCTCCTCTTTATTAATTATTAAATTAAATTTATATTAATTAAGGAAGGATGGACCCTACTACACACATGAGCAAATAATAGCTACAACCACGTGATGAAATAGGTGAGTTTCCACCTTGTTTCATCACTTGAGCTTATGACTAATGTCTTTGCACCCATATATATATAAATTTGAAATAGTTTGTTATTTATATGAAATCCTAAAATTAATTAACAGTTAAGATTTTTTAATCCAAATTCTAGCCTTGTTATTGCCCTCTATATCAGAGGAGACTTATTAATGTCTTGAGTTTTTATGGGTTTGAGTTTATTAACACCATTCCTAGGAACTATAACGCTAAATGACAAAATTGAAAAAAAATATATATAAAAATAGATCGTAGAATTAGATTCCATAATATTTTCCACATGTTAATGACAGCAGCAATATGTACACTCAAAGCTAGCCACCATTTCTATAGTTCCTAGCCATCACGCTCATCATTATTATTATTGACTAATGAGTAATTATCAACAAATATCTGCACATATTAAGTCCTAAAAGTACTTATAACTAGCAATGGCACAGCAAAAAAGTTATGGCTACCCTATAAAATAAAGATGCAAGGAGCATAAAGGACCAAGCATCTGCAAAGGACATGGAGAATTTGCACCACATTAAGCAATTATACAGCTTTAGACCAGTTTTGCTTCTCTTTATTTTCTAGTAAAAAAAAAAAACATAGTGAGTCACGATTAGCAGGTGCTTGGTAATCAGAGAGAATCTGAAACCTAATCTTCACTGTTTCAACACAGGTTGAACTGTAATCATGTACTTGGTCTAACCCCGGTTACAGTAGGCAGTCGGCGAGCGGATTGCTTGCTCAATGCCAGCTATGAGCCTCTACCAAACCCTTGCTCTGCAGTATTTTGGTGGTGGTCAAACTTTGACAGGGGCTGTTCCGGTTCAAGCCCTCTTTTGAGAATTCCAAACTCAACAGAAAACTACTGTGAGATCCGGAACCCTTACTGTAACTGGGCTTTCAAGAGATCAAAATGGTCTAAATCAAAGTGAAAATTTGTGCTGCTTTCAGTTAATAATACTAGCTACACTCGAAATCTCATGCCAGTTTTGGTACCAAAACAGGCGTAAACATGTGGGGTTCTTCCTTCCTCATTTTCGGAAGAGACTTAATCGCGGTTAGAGCCCGCGTACTTTCCCTCAATTGTGGATTGACCCCCTTCTAATTCTATTGTCGAAAAAAAGTTTCTCCTTCTTTTTTTTTAAGAAAGGTTTTAAAAAAAGAGACCTTTTGGTTGGAAGGGGGTAAAAAAAAAAAAAAAAAAAAAAAAAAAAATCCCACTCGGTGGTCCTATTAGTAAATGGGTGATAGCACAGGGGATCTATCCGCAATTAACGCTTAGAAAATACATGGTCTTCTAGTATCAAAATAGTCGTATAGAATTTATAGTATTATTTGTCGCAATTAGTCCCATGTGGAGAAGGGCCAAGCACCTGAATGGCTGTGATGAGGCCACAAAGGCAAGCTCTCATTTTTGTGTACCACCACCTGATCACTCCCCATCTCCTCCCTTTAAAAAAAAAAAAAAAAAAACACACTAACTCGAGCAACTTTAAACACCCTTGATTCTCCCTGTCCTTAATCCACTCTTTTAATATCACCCAACCTAAAAGCCCTCCCTCATATGCTCAGATCACTGAACCCAGCCCCCTTCATGTACTCAATATAATACTCATATCTCCCCTAGACCCTTGGCATTTTCTGCAAACCATACTTAGAATAAAAATATATTTTTTCCACCCTCATAGGCTCTATAAATGCACTAGCAATAATATCTACATGCCTCTCAACTCCAGCAACATCATCACCACCACCACCACAAGCACCCCTCTCCTCTTGACTCCTCTTTCCCCCCTCTATCTCTCTCTCTCACTTGTTAACTTAATATAACATGTACATGAACCAGGCTTGGATTTGGCAACCAACCATGGGATCTAATCACAACCACCATTACTTCCAATTTGAGCAAGAACAAGAGCAAGGGAGCTATAGGAAGGAGCACATGTTTGAAAAGCCTCTGACGCCGAGCGACGTCGGAAAGCTCAACAGGCTAGTGATACCGAAGCAGCACGCTGAGAAGCACTTCCCTCTTGATAGCGAATCAGGAGAGAAGGGGCTCCTCCTGAGCTTTGAGGATGAGTCAGGCAAGTCTTGGAATTTCAGGTACTCATACTGGACGAGCAGCCAGAGCTACGTGCTTACTAAAGGGTGGAGCCGGTATGTGAAGGAGAAGAGGCTTGATGCTGGCGATGTGGTGCTATTTGAGAGGTGCAGGTTTGGGAGCAGGAGTGATGATCGATTGTATATCGGTTGCAGGCGTCGAGTTTCTAATGAAACTGCTACCCCTTCAGCTTCAGCTTCAGCCAGGAGCCCATCATTTTATGCAGCAGGAGCGTCTACTCCTTACGCAGCTCCCTATTACTACATGAGCCCAGTGAATTCAGGTAACAAATCTTTGTCCTTTTAGCTCGTCGGCCTTCGCATGGGGTTTAATCCTCTGCAGTTTGCACTTCTGCAACACGTGTTTCATTAAAAAGGAAATGAAATTGTGTCCGAACAAATTGTGGGTTATAATTGTAACTGAAGTTCATGGGATTTGTGTCTGTATTATAGGAGATCAGGCTGCTAGCCCTATGGATAACACGGTGGCGGTGGCCGCGACGGGGAATTCGAGGAGGCTGAGGCTCTTTGGAGTGAATTTGGAGTGTGGGCCGGATCCAGAAGAGCCTGATCAGCATTTGGTGTCAGGTGCATGGAATCAGTTCATGCCCACCAATGCCTCAACCTCTCAGTTGTAGTTAACATGGTAGGCTCAAAAAACTTATGCGAAGTAAGTTAATGCAGAGAGAAAAATATGTGGGCTAATCTTGTGAATGTTGATTACAATGCTACAGGACACGGAGGGGAGATCTGAGGCCATATTCTCAAAATCCCCAGCAACCAATCAAATTAGGCCTCAGCCCAAGTGACATTTTTGATTGACCTGTGAAGGAACCAGAGAGAGAGAGAGAGAGGAAAGCAAGACCGAGAAGGAAAAAAAAAGTAGGAGAAAATCCCTGGTTTTCAGGGGCTCTCTCTTTCTTTTGTTCCAATTTTCTTTTCATGTGTAAAATTCACTGTACGACTCTGTCGGAGATGGGGTCAGATAGGATGGCAGAGTGAGGTTTCAGGAAACATCAGGTTGAAAAGGGTGTGTGGGCCCAGAGAACTTGGGAGGCCCCACCAACTCCTACCACTACTGCTGCTCTGCAATGTAATCTTTTGGTGAAAGGCTAACAAGGAATCTGAGAAAGAGAGATTTTCTCCACACACTCCCCCCCCCCCCCCCCTCCCTCTCTCTCTCTCAGTTTAAGTCTCAGTCATCTCTTTCTCTGTCTCTATGAGTCTATTATTAGTAGTTTGTGGCATTGATGAGGGGCAATTTCAGGTGAATGAACACAGAGAGGGCAAGTGTGTGATGGGGGGTGCAATTGCATTTCAAATTCCAACGCAAATGCATGAAAGAGTGAAAGATTAGACAAATGAGGATTTACGTGTCTCTGTGCCCCCCTTCATGGCTTCGCATTCATACATCTGTGATTGCTCTACTTTCTTGTTGTGCTTTGTGAAAGGACTGGGGTCTGCCTTTAATTGGCAACTGGGCACACATCAAGTGTGTGGTTCACACACAATTGAGTCCAATCTATCTTGGTCTACATTATGGACCTACATACAGGCTAGCAAGTTACAACGCTAGCTTTTATCCTCCTTTTAGGATCAATAAACCCTTGTCGTGACACTTGCAGGCATGCCTCTTACCTTCTCAATTATTGATCTGTGCACGATAATAATTAACTTAACGAAAGAGACGGCCCTCAACAAAACTGAATGAAAGAACAGAATTCATAATAGCCGATCCGGGAAAAAACTAATAAAATTGGGATGAAGTACTGGTTGTTATATATTACTCCAGGACCCCTTGATGTCATTGTTTCAGTGTCCGAGTCAAGTTTGTGTCGGTTTGTTTTCTTGTCAAGTTATCAACAAAGAATCATTCACGTCAAGTGTTTAGGTGGTTTGAATCATCACGAGTGTGGGTATCAGTGCCTTGCCAATTGAACCGAAGAGGTCAGGGTCACCATATATCACAAGCTAACTAGTAGTCAGCAAAGGGAAACGCCATGAGAAACTGCCACCAACTTTGAAAACGTCGGTGTGATCAATGGTTCATACGTCAAAGGACTGCATCATACTATGGGGGTCCATAACATTTCCAAAAAATAAAAGTAAAACACCTATCAATGAAGAATCAAGGTCAAATACATAAGGTCAGATATATTAAGATGCTCTCGAGGTTATTATTTAGATATATTAAGGAAAAAAAAATGGGAGCAGAGGCAGATACCGCGAAAGCAAAAGAGATGCTGGTGAGGTTCATCTGAATGCAGTACTTTAGTGCAACAGTGCCGAGGTGATCAAGTGTGGAGGATGATTAACTGAACCATATCTGGAGAGATATCTTGTCTCCTAATTAAAAAGCCTTAAGCATGTGCAGGGGACTCAAATTTTCTATTAGTGACACTTACAAAGCTATCGCGATCCTCTCCTAGCAATTAAAAATGGCAACTGATATAATTGATCAGAGATAAACAAACAAAAGCATTTGTCCGGTGGTCCTCATGTCCTCGACACGAAGCACTATCATCCTCCAAGAAATATATTGATCCTCAGGAAATCGTCAGAGGAAGATGTTATTCATTAGAGGGCCGGGAAGAAAAACATTGTGCTTCATTAATAAACAAGAAATCGAGTCTTTCAAAGTCGCCGCTTGATTAACAAGCATAATCATCATTATCGAGCTCATTTCCATAAATGTGGGGTTGGGTTTAGCATGCAACTTCTAAATTCAATGTTTGCTAGAAATTTAGAAATAAAAATAAAACAGAACAAATAATGGAGGCCCAAATAGGAAGCTAGACAAAATGGTACCCCAGAGGTAGAACAAATAGTAGTCAACTCGATGTGAACTTTCCTAAGATCATGCCAATTTTGTACAGAGGTGATCCTAGTAAACCTAGATGCCAGTGAAAGCTGAAGGAGATCACATTGCAATATCTATGCACACGCAATTTAAGCATTTCCTCCAAACAGAATGAGGAAGAAAATTTAGGAGAATAACCCTGTGTTCAGTCACAAATAATATACCCCTAAAGAGTCGACATAAAAAACCATTCCTTTATGTCCATATATTGTTCCCCAAATATGGAAAAACTGAATGGGAACACTTTAATATATGACTAGACGAGACGACGATCAAGTGACTATGCAAAAAAATATATGATGATGATCGATGGTTTGGAGATGATGATGCTGATTGTGCCCTTCATGTACTATCAACCTTCTAGATGCTAATAAATCCACGAGAGTCTTGTGTTGATCAAAAATTTGCACCGTCCACATATTTTCCATGGGGTGGCTGCTTTCAATAAGGCAGGCCCCGTCAACGTCCTCCTCTGTCTGAGAGTCATGCCTAGAAAAAGCCATGGTCTCTGGCCATTTGAGGCTTGGCCGACAGGAGAGTCGTGTTCCATGATTTTAACACTTTAAAAGCAAAACGAGGTACATTCAGAATAAACTATCACTGTGTAAACCCTAGGAGATGAGGTTGTTTATATAGTAAGTTGCGTATAAAGGCATTTCCATTATGGCTTTACGCGAGAGAATGAAATTTAAATATGCACGTATTGTGATGAGGGGGGAAGCATCATGAAATCCTCGGATCTTAGTTTTGAGGTATAAGATGCAGAGATATATTTCAAACTGGTTCTTTGGATTAGGGCTTTTTCCTAGAAACCACCATAAAAATAGGGTAATTATATAGAAACAACCTTTCATTTTCAATTCATACATAGAAGCTTTAAGTTGATTTCTGTTGTAATCAACCACCTCCCAGTCAAATTTTCACTAAAAACAAAAAGTAAGCTTAAAAATTTCCAAGTTCATGGTACGTGGGTTGTTTCTTAACAAGACTTCAACGCGGAAAAAATTTTTTAAGGATCATTTTGGGTTTTTGGTGAAAATTTTGACTTGGAGGTAGTTGATTGCAACAAAAACCCACTTTAAAGGTGACTTATGTATAAAATTAAAAATGAATGGTAGTTTCCGTATAATTACTCTATTTTTAAGATGGTTTCTAGGGGGGTAAAAACCGTTGGATTACACTGTGGTATATAAATAAAAGTGATTTCCTATATGAAGGTTATTATTTTATGCATTCCTATAGATTTTTCCACATACATGGAATTTGAAGGATAGATCTTGGTTAAAATGCTTACACATCATGGTAAAAATATTAATGGAAGGCTACCTTACCTTCTTTTGATGCCGGTGCTTGATGATAAAATAGAGCAACATCCAGACCATAAAAGTTAACTGGAGTCATTGGACATGTGGAATTCAAACAAATTAATTTATCATAACAGCAACACTGGCATTATTAGCAAGGACAGCAAAACGCTAGAAAGAAAGTGATTCCTATGAAACTATCTGCTTGGTGTCTATGGTAATAAGTTCTCGCAAAGAACAGGGAAACACAAGGAGTTTCAAGTACTTTTGTTACGAAAAATAAAAGCCTAGAAGTTCATATCGAGAACAAAATGTTGCAATTTAATGTAACATGTATAAGAATAAAATAAAATAAAAAGATTAGCGCTAGATAAATCAATAGGGTTCGGTTAGCACAGACTGCATACCAGTCAGCCTCTAGTAGTTGTGGAGAAAGTTATCAGCAATGGATGTGAATGAGATCTTTGATCACTTTGAGTAAAGGCCAGTTAGCCTTTTAATCATCATCATGCGTTGACTGTTGAGATAATAATTCAAACCCTCTTCTCATTAACTGCAACAAAGATATATAACGTATTCTGATCACTGCAGTAGAGACATCAGCAAAGACCAGTCTAGCTTTAAATCCACACAATGGTAAGAGTCAAGAGTGACTTGTATCCGCTTGCTTCTCGTGAAATTAAGCACAATACCTGGAAGTGGAAAATTTTTACCAAAGATGTGAAATAGTGATAACTGAATATGGAACATAAGGAGAGCATGAAAACCTTCAAATGTTTGGAATGGCAGTGTTCAGTGTACACAATAATCCCAAAACTCGCAGAATCCTTTGTTCACCAACAATCAACAAAAGAACAAAAAACCACCCTTAAAATGGTGGAAATACTATGTATCTCTGAGGATGATCTCTCTGACAGCTATTTTTCATGCAAACTTCATAACAGAGTGCCGATCCCCCCATGTATGAAGATTCTTGTTTGTCCTGATCGAAGCACCAGAAGGCAAGCTAATAAGTCCTAAAGCTCTTCTTTTGTGATCTTCTTCTACATCCTAAAGATTGTATCGAGTCTCAGATAACAAACTACATTCTTCATTTTGTTTCCTAACTCCTCAATTTTAGCATATAGATCTCACCGATTTTTTTGGATAGCTCCCCCATCCAACAACAAAAAACATGAACTCTCTTTGTCACCCCAATTCAACTCTTACCTCTTTCCTTCTGCACACTACCCTCCTTGAGAAACTTCCCTGTGATTGCAACTTCTTTCCATTGCTTACTCGCATTATATACACTTGAAAGTAACCCGCAATTTCTTGCATTAGCACCATTACCACGTTCCATCTCAAACAGTTGCACCGCTGCAACTTTAGCCAGTTTGTAATAGCCATAAACCCCGCATGAGCCAAGCAACTAATCCCAAGTTGAGTAACCGGGTTTTCTACGACGTTCCCTTGATTAAATTCAAAGTTTATTTACAAGTCCAGCCCGATCAAGAGCATCAACCAATCAAGAAAGTGTATGATATTGGGCTTTACATCGTTATCGCCTCAAAATAAACCCGACCCTTACAAGATAGCTCATAAGTGATTCATGCAATTGAGAACAGATAAAGGCCTAATCTAGCTATGGTTCATCCCCATAATTGGTATTATCCAGCAACCACAGTGTTCCATGAAACTATACTTCTAACAAGCATACTATCAAACACTTGGCGGGGAAAGCTGACAAAAGAAGATTTGCAGCAAGCATTGATATGAGAGATTACAGGAAGTTATGACACATTTGCAGTTGAAAAATTGATTGCAACAAGAACTGAATTACAAAATTGTACTTTTTTCGGAGGAAATTAGGGCATTAGCCCAATATTATCAAAAGAAATGAAGAAGAGGAATATAAATTCGCACCTTAATCAATCTTCAATTGACCCAAAAGCTAATGACTGTGAACAGAGTGAAGAAAATGGTACAGATCAAATCGTAATTTTTCAAGTTACAGTTTTTAAAACGTTGTTGTTCATTAGCGATTTTGATTTGGAATTTGGAGGGTGATGCTGAGAGTGGGCCCTGGAAGAATGGGCCTGATCCATGTGCCTAATCTTGGCCTAGTAAACCTTTGCGCGTCTTTTTTTTTTTTTAAGTAATAATTCCGAATGAAATTGAAGCCAAGACCGTGTGAGCCATATTAGAACTTAGCCGTCCAAGTGACCAGCTATGGATTGTGAAACTATAACTTTGATTTTCATGTGACTTGAACTAAATACAATTGTATTTGATTCACTTGTTTATCGAATATTCATTGAACCTTATATTGTGATACATTTTATGAAAATATAGTACTATGTGCAGGATCTCATATTTTGATATATTTTGTTTTTTTCCTTTAAAGAGAAAAGTATGCTTTTTTTTCCTCCATTTTCTCTTTTACCTTTTCCGGAGAGGAGTGTATAAATGCAACTAGCTAACTAGCTCAAGAGAAAACCGAATTCAATAAGTCCCTTTTGCTATTTATTTTTTTGATCCTAGCTATGACACTCCACTCATATAACAATTAGCAAGTGAGCAAAGTGCTAAAAAAAATTAGAGAATTGGATAAGAACCAGCTCATAATCCAAACTATATTTATGTGGATCAATACCCAGTCTGTCCTCTATTATGTTTTGGGATACGAGGGAATTAAAAAAAAAACAAAAGAAAAGGCTTGATAAAGAAAATTCTTAATTTATCTCATCTTTTTCCTTTGGTCAAGATATGTGCTATATGTTTAGCCATATCAGTCAAGATATGAACTATTTGATAGCAAAAGGAAAGGATGTGATTTTACCAAGTAAAGATAAACACCAGGTAGTTGCTGGAGACGTGATCCTCTTTTTCTTTCTTCAATTGGAGGGAAAGCTTGAGACGGTCCTTGTCAACATGAAAATTATCTCCGAGTCCTATATAGTTAGTTATCTAGTCAATTTGGTTGGTTTTCAAGATTTTGCATGTCCATTCTCATGATTAAAATGTATTATCAGTGATTGTTTTAAAAGGAGTTTGTGAGAATATATTTCATTAAATCATGTCATAATATATATATAAATATACTGGTCGTGGTCAGTAATAACTATGAAGAAAACTATTTGCCTTAGATGAGAACCAAACATATTCAAAATCTATCTACTTCAAAAATGATTGAGAACCAAAGGTTGAGTGGTTGAAGACATCAAGTAGTCTTGATGATTAAGACCGTGGAAGTACAGTCTACTAAAAGAACACGCAGAGTACTCAAATGCCACTCCCCTTTACCAAAAATGTGTGCTCCTACTGTTCACAAGACTTCCTCAATAGAACCATGAATATAAACAAAATATAGCCTCGTAAAAAAAAAAAAAAAAAAAAAAAATTTGTGACGGTTACGTATGAGTATGAGAACAAACCAAGTAGACTAAATATCTGATCTCAATATGACAATATGTTTGGTTCGGAACTCAGACCAATTCCTTGTTACCGTTAGTTCCATGCAGATGTTTGTCCACGGAGTTTCAAGGTTGTATGTTCCGATCGAGTTGGTTGAATTAAACTTGCAAATTGGAGCTCTTTTGCAATTTAAAAGTTACAGAAGCCGTCTAGCTAAACAGTAGTTGCAACTGCATTTATTTATTAGTAATATGGCGTGATGGCTAGATATCTCAGTTGCATGCAACTATAGTCGCAGATTCTGACGAGATTATAGTAAACAAAACTGTCCCCAACACTAATACAAAATCAAGATAACCGTCACTTCTCTTCATATAGCTTAGTACTTTTATTTTGAATATACTCAAAAAACACTAATCTCACTCCCTTTACACCATACCCTCCCCTCCCTTCCCCCCAAAACCCCCGCCCTCGTCCTCCTCCTCCGCATCAAAACTCTTATGCACGCTATACAAAACATACACCAACACCGCCACCGCCGTAAAAAACCCGAATCTTGCATACGACCCCCCGTCCATCGACCCCAGCAAAAACACATTCATAAACACCGAAACCGCCGGTATCCACGGCATCATCGGCACTCCCCACAACTCCGGCCTCCTTCCCTCCCCCGCGAAGACCCTGAACCCGAAAACCAAACTGCCCGCGGCCAACACGCACGTAACTAAAGTAACGGTCTTCGCCGCGCCGTCTGGCGTGAAATGCCATAACAGGGCGAAGACCGTCGAAATGAAAGATAGAGGCAGCAGAAAAGCAACGGTGCGGCGACTGTCGCTGTAACGGCGGTAGATGACGGCGTTGGCGACCATGTAGAAGACGAAGAGGGTGCCGATGGAGACGAGGTTTAGTAGGATCTCGAGGTCGGTGAAGAGGGCGATGATGGCAGTGAGGAGGCCGAGGAGGGCGGAGGCGTTGACCGGGGTTGAGGTTCTGGGGTTGACCTTGGCGAGGAAGGAGGGGATCATGTTGGACCGGGCTATGACGCAGAGGTAGCGGGCCTGGCCCAGCATTGAGACGAGGAGGGAGGTTAGGATGCCGAAGCTTGCGCCGGCGCCGATTATGTTTGAGGCCCAGGCCCAGTTGTTTGAGGCCTTGAATGCCGCCGAAAATGGCGAGTCGACGTCGATCTGTATAATAAGAGATGGTGATGCTATAATATAAAATTATAGCTCTCAATTCTTATAACAATTTCGGACTTTAGTGTAACTTTGCTAATTCAAAAAAAAGAAAAAAGTGTAAATTTAGACTTTAGAATTTTGACAGCTCCGTGAATTCAGATTTCGGTCTGATAGAAACGAAAAAACATCAAATTTCCTACAAGTAAGTAGAAGCTTAGTGTCAAATTAATAGAATTTATAATTATCAGATAAAAACAAGCTAACTACCCTACTTTACTGAAACTAAACCATTAAGTGTTAGATATGCAAAGCTTAGGAAAATATCTTAAAAGTTAAAACATTACCATCATTCCTCATCACCGAACAAAAAGTGAAGCATATTTCTATTTTAGTGATTAAGCAATGAAGCAAATAAAATAAAGTTTGAAATGTGAAAAAGTTCCCATGCATGTAAATTCAACCATACATATATACTAATTATGCTTTGCTTGAAATATTGTCTTCATTGTTTGTCCCACACTTTTTGGTGTGACAAAGCAATGCTTGTCAATTCAAATATTTATTTTATAAGTAATATCCAAATATATGTAACTTTAAAAAAAGCAATATTAATGTCCGCATATAGACACCACCATTAAACAGAAGCAGTTCATGGACCACACGAGAAACTTTAGCATCGCCTTTCGCCAAAAACAAGCAAACCAAAGATCAACCAAATTCAAACCCAATCCAAATGCAGAATCCAATTGGACAGAAGCCACCATAAACCCACATGCACACCCATTATCTCCTCTCACGTGATTAAGGCAAGTGTTTTTTTACCCGTAAACCCAAAGGTTTTCCCCAAATATTTTAAAACGCATCCACTTTCACAATTAAACCTAAAATAACCCGATAAATCATTTTCAAGTTTTTTAGATTTAGTCCTTAAGTCTTTAGTAATTTTGAAATTTCCATTGGGTCCATAAGTTGATTCAAGTCTAATCCGTTAAATCATTAAAATTGTTGCTAAGTCCCTCAAGTCTTATAATCTGGTTTAAATTGATTCATCCAAGCAAGAGCAGGAGTAGGCTAGTAGCAATATATAAGCCTTGAGAGACCTAATTACAGTTTCGGTGATTTGAGGGACTAATTTCAAAATGTTGAAAATGTTGGAGACTAATTTAAATATGTTAATATAGCTTACGGCATCGTAAGGCACGAGCATTGACATGGAAGCGGCCATGAGGCAATAAAGAACCGTTACGATCACCACCGAACCCGAAACGCCTATCGGAATATCGCGGGTCGGGTTCTTAACCTCCTCCGCCATCGTCGAAACCGCATCGTAGCCGATGTAGCTGAGGTACACCGTAGCTGCGCCGTAGAATACACCGGAGATGCCGTAGGGGGAAAACCCGGCTGGGTTTTTGGTGGGGTCCGCAGGTTGAGTGAAGTTTTTGATGTCACCGCGCCAGAATCCCATTAGGATTATGAATAGGATGAATATTATGTGGAGAGCCGTTAGCATCATGTTTAGGAGGGAGCTCTCCTTGGTGCTGCACAGAACAAAATTTGCAAAATTTAATCAGAGAAATGGACCAATTTGTAAATTTAAAATTTCGGATATTTACCTATAAATTCAAACTTTCCGGCCCATTTATTCTTAACCTCTTATCAACCTAAACTTATTTTTTTTGGAGAAAAAAAGATCATCACACAGATCCCTAGCCTATCTATTAACTACCAACCCAAACTAACGCACCGTATTATTTTAAAATTAACTCATACTTCAGCATTTGGGTGTACATAATAATAATAAAAGCATCCAAACTACTCTTCTCAAAATATAGCAGCTCAAGTCTGAATAGAATTTGTTATATTTTGTTTGAAAGTTACTATATCTTGTCGTAAACTAATTGTTCATGCTGAGTTGCTATGTTTCATTAGAAATTGAGAAAGGCATGCTGAAAAAAAATTTACCTTTTTTTTCTTATATTATCTCGTACCAAAGTGCTAAATGCAAAATAAAAAAAAGGGTGTATAAATGAAATTGATAGTTCGGATCTAAGATTGATTTCGAAAATGGATGGGTTCAAAAGTAAACAGAGTCGAGACATTGGGTTTATAGGCAAAGCACCCCTAAAATTGTAAGGGGCGTACCTGCAACAAATGCAAACGGAGACCACGATGACGACGGCGACGGCGACCAGATCGATCTGATTGAATCCCTCGGGAAGTCCACCGACGGCGATCCGCCATTTTGCTGACGTGTCAACCCCAATCGCGGTCCCCAGGTAGGCAGTTAACCCTCTGGCCACCGCGGCGTTGGAGAACACGTAGTCCATTATCAAATTCGCTCCCGTTATAAAAGCAGCAAATTCCCCTAAAAGAATCAAAAGTTATAAATTTGAACTAAATTGCAAAATATTTAAATTAAATGAGTTATTTGGACTTTAGTGTTCTAAAAATTACATTCTTCTCAGTATCTCAAAGTTTACGGCTTTTTTTTACTTTAAGCCCATAATTGTTTCTTACAAAATTTTTAACTTTGATATCCCAAGATTACGCGTATTTTAGCTTCTGATACCTTAACAAAAACGAAATCTCGTTGTACCAAAGTTCAAACAGGTGTGGAATTTAGTGTATCAAAGTGTCAAAAAAACCTTCAGGTTATCAATGCGTCAGGAATGGGATGCAAAGTTAAAAATTAGGTAGACTTTGGGGTAGCAAAGTGCAAATAACCCTAAATAAAGTTGAAGAGGGTGGTGAGCTGACCGAAGGTGACTCTAAGGTAGCTAAAAGCCCCGCCGGCGACCGGCATGTCAACAGCGAACTCGGTGTAACAAAAAGCAGAGAGCAGAGCACAAACTCCGGCAATGGCGTAGGAGACGACGACGGCGGGTCCGGCGAAGTCACGCGCGGCGCGGCCGGAGGTGACGAATACTCCGGCACCGACCATTCCGCCGATGCCGAACCCGACGAGATCGAGCCACGTTAGGGATCGGGTCATGCCCGAACCCGACCGGGTCCGGACCCGGTTCATCTCGTCCGAGGTCGTGGTGATCGAACCGGCGCGGAGGCGGAGGCGGCGAGGGGTCTGGGTCAGGGCATGGACGTAGGATTTGAAGCTGGAGAAAGAGGAGGAAGAAGATGACATGGCTGCGGTTTCTCTCGCTAGAATTTTTGAGGTTCGTGCTGGATTTATATAGAAGGAGAGAGAGAGCGAAGCGGCTACTGCTAGAAATTTGTTGACTCGGGGCTGCTTTTATTGTTTTGTTGTATTGTGAGTTAATTCTAATGAGTCCCATGAAGAGAAAATATTTCAATTATTCACACTAAAGTACGAATAGCTTGAGGTTGTCAATCTTCATGCCGTTGAGGGTATTTTTGGGTTTTTAGTTGCGCTGCTGCATCTTGGTTTCTTTGGTTACGGTGTTCTGATCTTTCGTATGTGGCGGATATAAACAGAGCAGATAGATTGCTTTGGTTGACTTTTTTAGCTTCTTTGTTTTGACAATGTTAGCTTTGGTTAATTTTATGTGTGGTATTTATTACTTGTACATCATTGAATTGTTTCGTCAAACTCTTATTAACAGGACGGGTGCATAGTGCACGTCCCCCATTTTCACTTAAAAAAAAGTGACATAATTAATTCTAGTCAATTGAAACAAAATACTAGAGATTCGTAAAAGGTATTAAAAAGAAGTAAATTTTATACACCTTATTTAATACTTTATTTCTACTTTTTTAAGGGTACTTAAGCTTTCATGAATTTATAATAGAAAAGTATATATCTTATAGATAAGAACTTCTTAACATGTAGTTAAAAAATAATATATGCTTTTAAAAATATAAAAATTTAATTATTTTAACGCACGTTTCATTTGGACAATATGTGGTCATCCGAACGAGGACAGGATTCGACTCCACTGATCAAAGGACAAGTCCCCTTCTCTCTTCTGCCAAAATTTCAATTTAATATGTAGCACAAACCGAAGCTATTGAAAAGCCACATTTTCATTTTTAAATTTCATAAAAGTTGGAAGGAAATCTTCACAGGGGATTCATTATGACGTAGATGCCAAGCTTTTTGACGACCATGTTATAAAGGTGCATCCTTTGTTGGCAACAAGCGGCAAACAAAGTAAATAAAATATAGCCTAAATAACACTTAAATACCTTGTACTTTCGCTTATTTCGCGCTTATATAGGCTTCGCTTTTTCTTCGCATCATTTATGTATCTGTCGTTATTTAAAATTGATATGTTAATACTCTCTAAAATATAAAAATATCACCCTAATGTTACGCTTACATATTATAATTGATGCTAGGTGTTATGACAACACTAGGATGAAATTTTTCTTATTTGCATAGTTGACAGTACTAACGTGCTAAATCAAAACAACTCGATAAATAAAAATAATGTGAAAACTAAGGGAGGGGTAGACAAGTGTAAAGTGAGTGAAGCTACGTAGTATTTAAGTTCTATTAGTGAAAAAGGCATTTTAAAAAGAGGGGTACGTATGATTCCATGATGCATCACACAATAGTATGTGCGAGTACACAGTACTGACTAGGCAACCAGCTGGATATTAAGAGTACTGCACTTAACTTTATACTGTAGTGAACTTAACGACAAATGCATATATAGATTCATGTAAGCTTTACCTTTATTTTTCACGCATAAAAGTAGCCGGTGTAATTTAGAATTACCATAACAATCATAACAAATAGAAAGCCGTTTTAGTGTGCTTACTATGTATAATAAGTAAGTTTGATGTTGTAAATCATGTTTTTGGATTGAGAGAGTGAAAATCTTAAGCAAGAGTCAATTTTTTGTATTAAGGGTTCGGCTCACAAATGTCTTAAAGTTAGCCCCCCTCTAACCATTAGACCAAAACTCCGAAATTATATTGATGGCCGCAGTGTCAATTTTTAGAAATTCGTTTTAAATTCGTGACAGGTAAGATTTGATCCTAAGTTGCTCTGATACCATTTTAAATTTTAGTTCCTCTAACCATTACACAAAAACTTCAAAGTTGTGATGAGGATCGAAGATTATGTTGTTATATTCTAACAATGTGAGTCCTACTTTAATCTCCGCCACATAGCCCCTAGTGAATAGGATGGGATTCTGAACCCTAACCAACTAGTGGGAACTTCCCTCACTTATTGATCATATTTTTGGCAAAAGCGGAGGGGCCTTAGGATGTCAAGCCCATGGACTGTCAATGCTGGATATAGATTATGGGCTCTTCCAAAAAGTTGGTCCAAATCAAGCCCATCCTTAAAAAAAATAAGAAAAATAAAAAAAAAAAAGATTTACAAAATGATACGAGAGCAATTCAGATTCTAAAATTATTAAAACGATGTCCAACCTATGGAACCACGATGATCATATATACTTATAGCACTCAATTATTGAACACAAATTTAGAGTTTTACTGCAGTAAAATAGATTAGCGCATGCTCTTTGAAGGAAACATATACTTAAAATGGATTTAACAATATGTCGAGATTTTCAATTAACGTGATTTTCTGTTTCCTAAAACACTTGTTTTATCATACTGAATAATGCAGACCTAACATTTATGGTACCTTTTATGATAATAAAAACGTTCAATAACACTATAAACTTGTTTTTTTTTTCAATCTAAATAAAAACCAATAATTAATTTAACCGGCCGGGGCAAAGCCCATAAACATCCCAATACGGCTCCCGTGGGCGAACCGACACGTTAACGGGTCGGATCGATCTCCAATTACCTTCTTCCTTCAAAAATACTCAAAATCATGTCAAAGCGAATCTCTCGCGCGGTATTTAACCCAAAAAAAAAAAAAAAAACTCCAAATGTAGAACCTCCTCATCCTCCTCTCTCCCTCTCTCTCTCATAATTCGTCTCCTTCTCTCTCTCTAAAATCCTTTATTAATAATGGGAGGAAAAAACCCATCATCATCATCATCATCAACCTCAAATCATGGGTTCTCTTCTCTCCTTCTTCTATCTCTCGCTCTTCTCTCTCTCCTCCTCATAACCATTACAACTCCATCGAAGGCCCCGTTGGGCTCGTCGGGGATACTGTCGAATGAGGGCTGCGATTACTCGAGAGGGAAATGGGTCTGGGACGAGGAGAGCGTTATCGGATCCTATTCGGAGGAGTGCCCGTTTCTGGACCCGGGTTTTCGGTGCGTCAGGAATGGGAGGAATGATACCGGGTATAGGTATTGGAGGTGGCAGCCTCATGGCTGTGATTTGCCTAGGTATTTTAAAAACTTTTTCTAATAATTAATTTTGTTGGTGTTTTGTTAATTTTTTGTGATTAATTGTAATTAAACACCCCCAAAAGTTTTTGATTCTTTCTAGCATGTATTTTACATGGATTTCTTTTTCCTGTAATTTGAAATTTAATTGTGTTGTTTGCTATTGAAACTTTCACTAGTTTGTTACGGAAAATCTTGCATAATATGAGCTCCTCTGACCAAGATTGCCTTTTACCATAAAAAAAACTTCCAAACAATATTTTCATTTAATTTATGCTTGGTAGTTTTTGTAATAAGAGATGTTCTCATAGTTATCATTATTTATTATTTAACAAAAAAACAGACTTCGAAATATTAATAAAGTACGGAAAATTCCGACTACTTTGTGTGCATTTATATAAATGCTGGAATTGGATGGCCATATTTACATAATATGTCTCATGAAAAAAACTCACAGAAAAAAAAGGTTAGGTTTTAGAAGGTTTTAATCAATTTTGTCAAGCCAACAGTTTGACGTGCTTACCACTTGATTAGTTAGTTAGTTAGTTGTGAAAGGACGGCATGGAATATAAATTTTAATTTTAAATTGTGGATAAAGTAAGAACTTAGTAGATCCCTTTTTTTTGATTATGTAATTTAATTCACCATCGAATTCTCATCGAAGATTTGGCTTATCTCGAATAATTTACGATCACGTCAAAAGCTCAAAGTTACTTTTGAGAAATTTAGCGAGCTATCCAGCTAGCTTGGGACCGCCACTTCCCTCTAGATTAATGTAAATTAAGAAAAATTTAACCAATCCAAATGACTTCAGAATTGTCCTCAATATTAAAACTTTTGGTTTCACTGCAACGTACTCATTCATGTTTGACAATATAACCTTTTTGTCTTTAATTTGCCTATGAATTTTTTGCTCATACTTTAACAAAACCTTTTTTTCGTTTTGGCTTGAATGCAGATTCAACGCTACAGAGATGCTAGAAAGGAGCAAGAACAAGAGAATAGTGTTCGTGGGCGACTCAATAGGGAGGAACCAGTGGGAATCCCTCCTATGCATGCTCTCGACGCCGGCGAAGAACGAGTCCTCCGTCTACGAAGCCAGCGGGAGCCCGATCACAAAGCACAAGGGATTCCTTTCCATCAAGTTCAGCGAGCTCAACCTGACCGTCGAGTACTACAGGTGCCCGTTTCTCGTCGTGGTCGGTCGCCCTCCTTCGGATTCGCCCCCGGAGGTTCGGGGGGCCATCCGCGTGGACACGCCCCAGTGGATGTCTCGAAAATGGAGGGGAGCTGACGTGGTTGTTTTCAACACTGGGCATTGGTGGACGGACGACAAGACGATCAAACAGTATGCTTATTAATAAATTAAACGTAATGATTTTTAAATCAGATTACTGATCTGATGATCTCATTTATGCAGGGGAAAGTACTTCCAGGTCGGCGAAGCTTTGAACAGGACTCTAGATGTCAGGGAAGCGTTTCAAGAGACGATCAAGACGATGAGAGATTGGGCTTTGAGTAACATGCAACTGGAAAACAGTTTTCTGTTCTTCAGAAGCTACTCTCCGTCCCATTTTAGGTGAGTGAATCGATATAGATCCATAAGTAAATTATATAACAAAATTCACAAAAGTATTATAAACTATAAAGAACTTCACAAAAGTTGGTGATACTTGTTGGGACAAACCCAGGGCCCAATAGAGCAGAGCTGCCGCTAAAGTATTGTAGAAGTAATAAAGAACACACAGATTTACGTGGAAAACCCCCTAAATGAATTTGGGGTAAAAACCACGGGCAAGGATA
>JBAKGM010000412.1:779240-791259 GCA_037177215.1 Asparagus racemosus | reverse complement strand
TCATATATATATATATATATATATATATATATATATATATATATATTCAAAGGAGTTGTAGTTTCTTCCTATTGATATGTTTACTATCATTAACTTACTGCAGATAAGTACTCTCATGGGCGATGTTTTATTCGGCCATCTGGTACCGAGGACATAATACGTGTTTATGCTGAAGCATCCACTCAGGAAGCAGCTGACTCTCTTGCCCAATCAGTAGAGCAACATGTTAAACACCTACTCGCGGAAAAATATTTTTAAAAGGTTTTCTCTCAAATCAGCGACTATTTTGATACGTCCGATATAAAATTCTGGCAACTAACGTGACTAACATTTAACTACCACCCAAAACATGTTCCAGTGGTTGCACCGGAATGATCATCACTGTTTGGTTTTGTACACATTAGTTATGTTTGTGTATTTGCGCTAGGATGGTTTGTTGTTGCTTTAACTCCTACAGTTGCTAATGTTTCCTTCGAAAATCATGTCGTAATAAGTCTGAATTCATTCTGGATGAAATTGTTCCTGAATGGTTGATTGTACACGAATATGCTGAATGTTAGGCCTCTGTATGGATGCACAATGCGGTGGTTCTGTTCTGGCCATCAAGCTATCGTAGCTAGTTGCTAGAAACTAGGCTTTTTTTATTTATGATAGAACTTCTATAGTTACAAATATTACATTAAGCTTACAGCCAACTGTAGAACTCTTTGGCATATGATTCGGAGCTCTTCTCTCGTTTTGATGTGGTGAGGAAAAGGTTTTGTTCTGTTTATTCTTTTAAAATAGGATTAATTGCGGATAGACACCATATACTATTGCCCAACTGCGGACAAACCACCTGTATCTCTATTGCAGATAGGCCCCCTGAGTGAATTCTTTTTTGACTCTTATACTCAAAAAACCAAATTTCTTTTTCTTTGAGGGCGTAAGAGCCAAAAAAAAAAAAAAAAATATCGCTCAGGGTGTCCGTATGTAACAATGGAACTACAGGGGTTCCATCTGCAATTGGGCAATAGAGTCTATCCACGGTTAGCCATTTACAATAAGCCGATGGGTTCAGAGGAGAATATTTTCGAAGTACGCCTTTAGAAACTATCTACTGAAAGAATAGAGTGAGGGCTAAGTTGAAAACACAGAACAGAGAAAACAGAATGCAGAAACCACAGCTTTTTGCAAAATAAGTGATCCGGTGTCATGTCTCTCTTCCTGAAGGATTTCAATGCTGTTGAGAGAGAGACCGCGAGTACGGCTTCAAAGTTCAGATGCTGATAGTACCGTCTTCCCGAACACTTCATTTAGCCTTCCGTATTCTTGTCAGACACTTTTCGTATCCATGTCTGACATTCTTTGGACACTTCTTCAATATATACATACATTGATTCAAACGTGTGTCTGGTTATATAGTAGAAGCTTTAGTTTAAAACACTCATAATACACTTCTTTGAGCATATGTCTTACACTTTATCTCAAAATTTTGCGACTGATTAGACTCGGATACGTTTTCGTTTCAACCTATACATAGTGTATAAGTATGATTTTAAGTGTCATTTGGGTTTCTCGTTAAATAATAAGTTGTTTTTCAATTTTTAATCCATTCAATAAAAGAAACATAAAAATCTTATAGGAATTTAGCTGTCATACGATATGAATGTAAAAACAATCGATCTCATATAAATTATCTGTTTATGGCAAATAATATCAGCAAAAGCTAGAGAGAGAGAGAGAGAGAGAGAGAGAGAGAGAGAGAGAGAGAGAGATATTATTGGCCAACAACAACGAATCATAGAGCTCAGCAAGTCTAAATTATATGAAGCAGTCGCTGCGGATGACGAGTCCTGAAGAAAATGGGTGTTTTAGATCTCAGAGTACTTTTATGCAATATATTTATTATAGAATAATTAGACAACAACCATAGCATTTGCTTACTGACAAGTAAGAGTATCCAATTTAAAATTAATTTATCATTATTACATTTATTTTGCTAAAGTAACCATTTACCCAGAAATAACAATGTAGTTTAAAAAAAGATAAAAATATAGCCAAAATATATTTAGCAAAATTATTCGTATTTCAAAATTCGGGCTATCGGATCATTAAAAAAAATTTCAAATTATGAAATTTGAAAATTTCAATTTGGATTGACACTATTCACTCTTGTTGAATGATATTTTCAATTTGGAGAGTCCTCCGAGTATGACAATTTATTTATTTATGCTAATGCCTTCAAATATATGATACAAATGATTAACAAACAAATCTGATTAATTTTTTGTTACATTTTGGGTCTCTAACCTTCATTAAACTATCTAATCTAATCTGATCTAATCACACCCTCTTTAATTAATTATCCAAAGAGGCTCGACCCAACTCCACTATTAGAAAATACAGTACCTCGATCTAAACCCTCGTTCCTCTCAAAAATCCCAACAATGGCGGCAGCAGCTCGAAGAAAACCTCGAGGCGGCGGCGACGTCATGGAATCGATCTACTCCGTCGTCGCCCTCGTCCTTATCCTCGTCGCCTGCGTCGAGCTCGGCGACGCCGCCACCGCCGTCGACGTCTACCGCCTCATCCAGTACGACATCGCCGGATCTCCCTTCGGATCGAGGCTCGCCGCCCTAAACCACCACGCCGGGGCTTCCCCGTTCGATTCCGGCGTCGATCTCTCGAGAACCGTGCTGATCTTGCCTGCTCGGGACTTGAATCTCACTTCTCTCAAAGGTAGGGCTCGAATCTCGATTTCTTGTTTCTTAGGGTTAGGGTTTAGTTTGGGATGGTATTGTTAGTTAGAGAGTTTGGATCGAGTGTTTGGATCTTGTGTTTAAGGGTTTTCAATTTAGTTCACTGATTGATTTTAAGTGTGTTAATTTAGTTTATTGGACTGATTAGTGTTCGTATTGAGAGAATTGGAGTAAATATTGCAGCTTAGTGATAATTATGCTGTAAAAATTTCTTTTTTCTACAGGTACTAGGGTTTAAGTGATTCGACAGTGTATTGTCCATTATTTCATTTGATATGTGAAGCAGTTAGTGCAAATATAAATTTGTTTATTCCTTTTCTTTGGTTTTAAATGGCTGTTAGCTCTTAAAGTAGACATCTTTTAAGGGAAGAGAGGGAAAGTCCTTGTTTAGTCGTTTTGTTAGGGAAGATGATGACTAAAATCTACCAAAATTATGGTATAATGCAATATAAATCCAAAATGGACCAGTTACATAAAAGCTAAGAAAGCAAAATAAAATTAAAAGAGGTTAGCATTACTCAGAATTAATCTCACATTGGACTGCGTTTTACACTTTGGTCATGCGAATTGAACTCTTAAATCTCTATGAGCAGCCATTTGCTTTTTTAGGTAAAGAGAGGGAAAGTCCCATTTCGTTGGAGAAGATAATGACAAAGTCCACCGAAATTATGGTACAGTGAAATACATCCAAAATGGACCAATTGTATAAGCTAAGAAAGGAAAATAAAATTAGAAGAGGTTTGCATTACTCGGAATTAATCTCACATTGAAATATGGTTTACTCTTTGGTCTTGCAAATTGATCTCTCAGATCTTCTATGAACAGTGGAACATATGTAATGCAGGAATATTTGATACAGACTCATCCAATAAGATCAGAAGATAACAACTTAATTGTATTGTAGACTTATGTACAATGAGCAGAGATGAGAACGCTCCCCACCCCCCCACCCCTCTCCGGTGCGCAATTTGGTGTCATAAGCCTCCTTAGATTCATGCCATTTGTCTGGAAGACATGACTTCTTTCTCAGACATTTCGGCTGTTAGTATGCTATTTTTAGATCAGAGTTTTCTCAATATAAAGTGTAGTTTAATAAAATCCAGAATTACTTTGTTTCTTATAGAACTTGATGATTTGTGAGTATACAGATTCTTATTTGTATTTCGGGATGATTGCTTTATATATGCCTTATTTTCTAAACAAACAAGTGGAGTTTTCTTGGTTATCTTCTCCTTATGCTGAAAGTGCACATTTGTTTTCTTTTTCACGGATGATGTTGACCTTGTAAGTTGGTGAAAATGCTGAATTTTGGCACTCAATACATTTCAGAGTACATTACAAATAAACAGCCATTGGGAGGCTTGTTGCTTTTGCTTCCTCAAAAGTCCAGTCATGACTCAAGTGAAGATGGGCTGCCGAGAAACATATTGGTCGAGTTGGAACAGCTGCTCATACATGCTAATATTCCTGTAAGTAAATGGCAGTTTCTGTGAATACCACCGTCTGTATTTTTTTTTCTCTAATCAGTATATCTCTTGTAAGCCGGAAGTTCTTCTCTTTCTTTTCTGCATGTTATCGCTTACAAGTGGATTTGACTAACTAAGGAGTGACCATCGTCAATTGCCCAAATTTGACAGTTTTCCGAGCTAAGCTATATGACTAGCACTTTTTAAAATTAGAAATGTCTTGCAGGTTATGTTACTATATATGTCTTATGGTGTTTTAACTTTTGTTGCCTGGTGATTTCTCTCAGTTGGTAATTACATAGTTTACAGTATCAAGTGTCAACTGTCAAATTACATATATTTTGTTTATGATGAATGCCTTGACTTGGATTCTACTGTTCTCGCCAGTTACTGTTATCAAATTCTGTTCAAAAGATGTGATCCCACTCTAGTAACATAGTTTTCTCAGAAATAGGCAATTTTGTTTAATACATCCTATTTTACTTTAATATTTTGTTTAAAGGTCTCATATGAAATAATTATTGTAAGAAATCATTTTGTTATCCCATAAAGAAGGGAGAAAGATGTATTAATTTTGTCCCTTTTGATAAAGTTGTGAATCAATTTATCTTCTACTCGTGTATCCAAGTCATATATCCAGTTTCTTCCTTCCCTTATTTTAGCAGTTATATTTCTTTTTCACACAAAGTGGAGATAAGGAAACATGATAAGCATATGTTCTGTTATGTCGCATGACAGCATCTACCTCATACTTAACAAAATATTTCAAGAAACTATTAAATGATGTTTTTTTTTTTCCTTTCGATTTGTACACTGATATATTGATATCTTAGTTCTTTTGTTTGCTTGCGCTTGTAGTATCCAGTATATTTCGCTTTTGAGGATGAGAAAATAAATGCTGTATTAGCTGATGTTCGGAGGAGTGAGGCTGCTGGTCAGCCTGCCACTGCAACTACTGGCGGGTGAGTCATTTTGTTAGAAATCTGTTTACGGACTCATTAAAAGATATGTAGTAAGCATATTATAGGAATCACATACCTTTTTTTTGGTCTGGTATCTTAGACGAAATAGATACATTATCCCCTTAAAATGAAGATAAATAGCTTGCCTACATTAGTTCATTATTGGGTTCAAGTACTTATTGTGTTATATCCACACCTGCAATGGCATTTCATGGTCCAAAACAGAGAAAACTTTGGGGAATGAGGGATTCCACCTACAATATTAGCTTGTCCCGCAGGTATATTTCAAATGCGTGCTAATGTGTCTAGTAGAAAGATATATGACTTTGTTTCTTAGCCCATTTACTGGAGTTGGATAATTACATATTACTTTCTCTTGCTTATGATGAACAATTTGGCTAGTCCTAATTTCTTCATTGTATTGATGAATCTTGCAGATACAAGTTGGTTGTTTCGACATCAGAACCTAGGAAAGTTACTTCTCCCACCATCACAAATATTCAGGTCAAGCTCCCATCTTATTGAATGCATAAAGAACTAAGTTGAGCTTGTCTCTCTGAGTTTTTCTAGAACTTCTGTTAATATATTGCTGTAGCACATCATGTTACATTTCCACAGCAGTTAAGAATATCTATCATCTATGTGCCTCACCTTGAGATTTTTAATAGGGAAGGTGGTTCCATTAGATATTTAGATTGTTAAAGCTTATTGGGGGCAGCCTTATGCATGATTTCCATTCCCCGCAGCACTTCCTTTGTCTTCCCTCATCATCTATACATTCCCCTCCGTTCACTAGGGAATTCAGAGTGGTCCCTGGTTCCATGGCTTAAACATGCTTGACCAATAACTATCATTTCCCTCCATACTATCATTTCCCTCCATCCGGGCCCTTATGTTTTGTAGCAAGGTTCTGTCATGTCCATAATTGTCGTTACAAGAAATTAATTACTAAGAGGTGGATAGAACCAATCATCAACATGGTCACTTCTTTTGTGATTATTTCTTTTATACATACATGTTCATACACACACACGTCACTCCCACACTTGGCTCGTGTCATTTAAGGCCATCATCAAGGTGGTAAGTGAGTTAACTAGACTGTACCATAATATTTTCCCCCTTGGCTTTCTTTATCTGAATTGTGTTTTCATGTAAGAAGTATTGTTCTATTTAGTGCTAAATGTGCCTTTTGCAAAAGTATTCCTCTTTCTCTGTTACTTCTTTTTCTTTTTGGACCTCCACCATTCCATGACATATTTGCATAGCTAGGAAGATTACTACACCTGTGAAATTTTCCTTCGAAATATTTTACTGCATTTGTCAGATACTTTCCCTGGAGATAATAGTACCAATTTCTATGCTCATTGCAATCCATGTTGAGAGATAGGGTGGGTAAGGAGATCCAGCAGTATATGAATGATTTATCCGAATACCATGTCAACCTGGATGGTCTTATTTTATTGGACATCAGTATGTCTCTTTAATAAAATGTAGTAATGTATAATAGGGATGGTTGCCCGGGCTGAAAGGAGATACGGATGTTAAGCAGCTGCCAACAATTGCTATAGTTGCATCATATGACACTTTTGGTGCCGCTCCGGTATGAAGACCATACACAGTAACACAGTATTAATTCTAAAGAGTTTTTGTATGATTCTAATGGCATCATTCTACTTGAATCTGAAGGCACTTTCTGTAGGAAGTGATAGTAATGGAAGTGGAGTCGTAGCTCTACTAGAAATAGCAAGACTTTTCTCTCGGCTTTATTCAAATCCCAAGACCCAAGGGAAGTATAACCTTCTTTTTGGATTAACATCTGGTGGACCTTATAACTACAATGGCACACTTAAGGTCAGTTGGGCCTCCAGCCTGATTTTCCAAAGAAAAACAATCATAATGTAGTTTCGTTTTTGGTTGATGTATTCTTATTTAACTATTTGCAGTGGCTCAGGAGCTTTGATCAGCGCTTACGAGAGAGCATTGACTATGCTATATGTTTGAATAGCATTGGCTCCTGGAACAACGAGTTATGGATGCACGTGTCGAAGCCTCCAGAAAATGCATACGTAAAACAAGTGTTTGATGTAAGTTTTATACTTGAGAGATTATTCAATATTTACTTTAAGAAACTCACAGTATCTACCCGTCCCTTTCAAGATTGCTCACCTTTTTCTTGGATGCATTATTTGATTGCAGAGTTTGTCTGATGTCGCTAAAGAGATGGGAGTTACTATTGGTATAAAGCACAAAAAGATAAATATCTCAAATTCAAGAGTGAGTAGATTTTATATTTTCTACTAGAAGGCTGCAAAATTTTAATATTTTAGTAAACCAAATCTCAACCTACTTGTCAGCATCATCCTGAAGTTGCCCAATAAATTATTTTATGGTTGCACTGAAATTCGAATCTACCATAATTTGATAACGATGCACCAAGTGGAAGTTCTTCTGCTGTTTCACCTTTTTACAGCTGGCATATATGCATGTCATCTTTAAATGACCTAATCACCCTGATCTTGTTCTTTTCTCCAATACTTTACCTTTATGACTTCAAAAAACGTGGAATTATCTATGAGGGAGAAGATTTTTTCCACTGAAATTGGATACCAAATTAAATCCCATCTGTAGAAAGGGTTTCTTGACAGCTTATTCTTGGTCTTTGGTTGAAGTTGGATTTAATATTATCAGTATCAATTTCGCTTTTTGTGTGGACACAAGTTTGTGATGGCCATATTCTTGAAATCAGGTCATCTCTACGACTAAACCCTCATCCTTCTCCTACACTTATACTTTTTTCTGCTTCCATCTCCATTATGTATCTGTCCACATTAGAGATTTTCCATGATAGATTAGTAGCTTTAGACAGAATTATAAGCATTCTACCTTTGATTCTTAAATGTCAGATCATTGTTTCTTTAAAAGTTTCTTAGTACACAAATAATACTCTGCTAAAAGTTTCCTTGGAGATATTTGAGTTTATTTGTATTCAGTATCAAATGTATTCAACATGTCAATTTAGTGTACATAATATACTGGATGATTTCTTTGATCTAGAATGTTATAGTGGATGATTTCTTTGATCTAGAATGTCTGAATCTGCTATAGGTCGCATGGGAACATGAGCAATTTTCGAGGGTTAGAGTAACTGCTGCAACTCTATCTGAGCTTCCTGCTGCGCCTGAATTATTTGAGAGCACTGGAGGTCTTTACGATACCAGGTAATTTATGCAATATTTCTGTGAATAATATCATCCTGTCCTTGCTGGTTCTTTTCTGAAGCTATGGTTTCTACTACAGGGGTGCAGTTGATGATAGAGCAATTCACAAAAGTGTCAAACTAGTTGCTGAGAGTCTAGCGGTATGATCAGTTATTTAAGTTAATTCACTATCTATTAATGGATGGCTTCCTGTTGAACTGTTGTGCACTGTATCTATTCACTATGTAGAGACATTCCTATACTTGTACATTTCAGATACTCCATTTGACTTATTCTAATCTTTGTAACTCATCTAGGCATATCTTAGATATGTTTGAGACTGAACTCTTAAGATTCAGATGTATAAATGGAGGATTCAAAATTCTATTTGATTCTTAGATGCATTATATTTATATAATTTTTTAAAGAGTATAATTTTTCACTTAACTGATTAACATGCACTTGTATAATTTTATAGTTATATTTACAATGTATCCACCTCCTAAAGTTTTAGGACTTAATCTGTGTGGTCATAACTTGTCATGTACCCTATTGGTGCATGTGTGTATTTGCATGTATATAATTATGTAGTAGATGATTTTGCCATATCTGCCTGACTTGTGTCCTAGTTTTCAAAGTTTGACTATCGCCCTGTCTGTGTAACATCATATCTGTATCCTGAATCCATTTTCATGCTTCATAGTTCAATCCAATGTGCAATTACCATGTAGCATTACCTTCCCAAGCATTTCTAATTGCTGGAATGATATGGATTTCACCTTCCACTTGTTTCTTCTTTAGCTCTAGTTCAGTCTTTCCATTTTTTGAATCTTCAATTTATTGCATGATAGCTTAAAAATGGAGACTACTAGCTATGGTAGTGTACTAAGGTTAGCTAATTGAAGATATTCAGCGGATACTGACTTTTACCATGCCAATATTCTCATTGTATGCAGAGACATATTTATGGACATAAAGGCAAAGACATCCAGATTTTTGCAGATAATAGTAGCTTGGCGATAAATTCTGCATACATAAACTCATGGATGGAGCTTTTGTCACGGACTCCTCGAGTGGCACCTTTTCTCTCAAAGAATGATCCATTTATTTCAGCCCTGAAAAAGGTTTCACTGCTAGAACCTATGGATTCACATTTATGCTCAATTCATTTATTTGGTAATATATACATTACGCACATGGAAGAGTACAAAACTTCAGCTTTACAAATGGCATATCTGTTAGGATGTGATGTAATACATATGTGATACCTAAGAATACTGACAGTTATTTTGACCTGCATACAAATGAACCACCAAAGCCAGAATATATTTGATTGAATTGCTTTTTTTTTTTTTTTTTTTTTTTTTTGGGGAAATTCAACCATATTCAAGCCAACGTGAAACATGCAGATCAGTAATTTTTGGGGTCTTCCATATCCAATCTAAGAAGTGAAATTTTTTACTTGTGAATTGTGATTGATATAATCCCTAGCGCACAAAGCTTGAACTATTTACAACCAGTCCACTGGCATTATATCTCTGGAGTTGTTTAAATGCTGTTACTCCGAATATCTCTTCTTCTGAAAGAACATAACTGAGTAATGTTCTCTAGAGTCCATCTAAAAATTTGTTTTCATGTGACAGGAATTGTCGGATCATACTGTTGATCTGCATGTACAACACGAGAGCCTTGATGGATTATTCAGTTTCTATGATTCAACAAGAGCAACACTCAACATATATCAGGTACAGTGTACTCTCTCTATTTCTAAGATAGCTCTCCCGATCAATAACTTTCACATATCTCAAAATCGTGGAGGTTACATCAAAACAAATATGAATCTTTCTTTGCTTTCATTTAATTCATAAAATCACATGCTTATTGACACAAAATTGTTGAACTGCAGGTTGCTAGTGTAACCTTTGATCTCATTTTATTGCTCGTGCTGGGATCATACTTGATTCTCCTGTTCTGTTTCCTTGTCATCACAACAAGGGTATGTAGCATGAGAAGCTGAATTTGATTATTAAACGCTAGTCAGGTCTACAACATTAATTTTTTTTTTCATTTTTTTTAATCAACAGGGACTTGATGATCTTATCAATATGTTTCGTCGCCCACCCACTCGTAAAGTGAAGGGAGCATGAGCGTAGAAATTTTCGTGTTCACTACACAACAAAGCGGGGAGGCTAGTTCTAGGTTATTATGTCAGAGTAGATAACCTCGATTTGTACAATATCCTGGGTTGAGGAGATAAAGTATGTTCGATCGATTATTTATTCAGTGATCACAAGAGTCTAAATTAGCAGAGAAATTTTGACTATGAAGTACTACTGTAAAAGCTTCCTCTCCTTTCCAGCGGTATTTATAAGAATCGTTAAGAACGATTCAGAGTAAATGAAATGGATTGTACAATGTCCTCATTGGAGGAGATTAAGATTTTTTGTGATGGTTTATTTACGACAATCTATTACTAGTGAGGAAATGGGGTAAATTTACTTCTAGCTTTCTAACTGGATCAACATATACCTACTTGCTGACTTTCAACAAATATATACCAGCATCGGAGACAACAGCTTACGATATAAACACAAACTATATCATCATGCTTTCATGAATTACATGCAGCAGAAGCTTATATTTGAGAACATGTAATTTCATATTCCGATTGACAAAATACTTGCAAATAGAGAAATCACTGAAGAAGAATATAAAATCAGATGATCTAAATACAATAGGCAGCAAATAAGGCACCAAAATAATCATTACATTTCACATGAAGTGATTTCGAAGGTGTACCGTCTGCTGTATTAAGTGAACTTACTCCCAAGCATACATTCCAAAATTGATTAATTCTATGCGAAGCGTATCTAATTAGTAAATAATGGATCTAACTTACCAGGAAGCAAAAAGGCCGAAAGAATAGAAAGAAAACACACCGATCCATTTTCACCGACAAAATCATCAAATAATAATATTCACAATATCATTCTCATCTTGGATTTCTGGGCTCTACAAACAGCAGCTTAAAGACAATTCTATTAAAAAAAGAAATATAAAAAGAAAAGAAACAATAATATTATTTTCAATACTGTCCAATATATTGATATTAAGAAATATCCTATATATAAAGCCCAAAACATCTCATAACTACAGGCGAGACTCTCACAAAGTTACATAAGCAGCCATCCGATTGCATGCGACATACATGAAATAAAGATGGTATCTGCACAAGTCCAAACCGCGTCCATATCCTCCCTTCTTCGGTCTCACTGTGGATAATGTGCGCTCATCATTTCGCGGTACACCATATCAACAAAATGATCATTCTGCAACAGAGAGAACATTCGTTATGGAGAAATCAAATGCAACATCAGAAGCAAAAACTTGACTGAGAGATCGGATCTTTTCAAAGGTAAGATAGGGAAGATTGCAGCTTTTTTGACTCTAAAACCTCAGAGAGAGACAATTGTTTTTTTGATCAACAGACCTCCCGAGGGAAAAAGAGTCAAAAGTACACTCAGGGGCTCTATCTGCAACAATAGAACCACACTGGGTCTATCCACCACAGTTGGCCAATTCTAGATGCAATTAACCCCAAAATTAATAGCCTAGAGTTCTACCAGGAGGGGGGGGGGGGGGGGGGGGGGGGG
>JBAKGM010000412.1:764592-779140 GCA_037177215.1 Asparagus racemosus | reverse complement strand
CCCCCCCCCCCCCCCCCCTCCACACCTACTTAAACTATCCTATTAACACTTGAACCCCCCGAATATCAATAGCCATTACTTTTGCCATTCAATTTAGAGTTAGCTTGACGGTAAAAGGTCAGTTATTGTAACGTGATTTCCAACTGCATCTCAACCAAACGGTAGAAATGATGTCTCCAATGAGTATAAATACTAATAAATTAGTTCAAGTGATATAAATGACTATTATATCCTCATAGTACAGTGGACGTATTTGCAATTAACCCAAATTTTTATGCATATGTTCATCAGATGAATTACATTTTTGTTCAAATTGGCTAAACAACCAGTTCACGGAACATAGAAAAATACCTGCACCAGCCGCAGCAAAGCATCCCGAACCTTATCTCTTGTAATCACCGGGCCATAAGTGGCAGCAGGAGCAGGAGTAAGAGAAGGAGGTGGAGTCGGAGGTGGAAACGGTTGGAGCAAAGGAGTACCATATGGACGCTGCATCGTAATAGGAGGCTGAAGTGGGGGAGCACTTGGCATCGTAGAAGAAGCAATTGGTGGCATGGACAATGCAGCTGAAGATGAAGTTGGTGGTGCAAAAAGAGAAGGGTTTATGAGATTAGCAGAGCTCCGGTTGCTGCTGGTGCCACTAGATTCATTGGGTATCAAAGGAATGGGTAGAGTTGGAAGAGAAGGAGAAGGTTGATAAGGAGTTGCTGCGGATGGAATGATGTTAGCTGAGTGGGAAGATGAGGGAATACTTGAAGACTGATGTGATGGTCCCATCACAGCTGCATTTGGACCTGCTGCATTACCAATGTTCATAGCTCCCTGCATATCACAATAGATATGAGAAGAACAAACATATAATTTAGGTTATTGCGGGTAGACCCCCTGTACCCTCTAGTTTTGTTGTTGCAAACAGAACCCCTGAGTGATTTTTTTTTGGTGACTCTTTACCTTATGGAGTCTACTTGTCAAAAGACAATTTTCTCTTTCTTTAAGGTAAAAGATGAAATTCACCCAGGCGATTTATCTGCAACAGTAAAACTATAGGGATAGTAAGTTCAAAAGAGCGATACTATAGGGGGTCTATCCACAATTAATTTAGATATCTAGCACTATGATATGCAGATATGCCTATGAAAACCTGCAGTCATGGGTTTGGTTCAGAGATGCAAGAATTAAATAAGTAGATATGACTGCTTCTTGGGTGGATAGCAGCAAATTATCAACAAAAGTGCAATGATCTATATACTGTATGACAGTGAGATGATGTTTACAAAGTTAGCATTGACCTTTAACAATAGTACTTACAGTGAAAAAATTGACAAAAGAATCGTCGGGAACATGGGCATCAGAAACACTAGCAGCAGATGACGTTTGCGGCTCCAGAGGACCCTCCATGACAGCTAAATTCGAAACAGCTTCCAGCTCCTCAAACTCAGTACTGCATACATAAACAGAAAACCTATGAACTATCACAAGTTGGAATTTTAGCTGATAAAAATTTCCGTTCAACTAGAGAAGAATCTTCGTATAGTAAAACAATAGCACAAACTAATTGATGACCACTGGCAACAAATTTGAAGTGTGCAGAAATAACTCAGTCCCTTCACAAGGCAACTTGAGTCCTTGACTCAAAATAAGGTCTGGTTGAAGAAACAAAAGGCGCTTTGACTCAAAATAAGGTCTAGTTAATGAAACAAAGGGGAAATGTGCCCCATCCCTTAATTTGAAAAGAATTAAATATATGAAAAATTAGCAACTACATATAATTTTCTCAAAAGCAATAGTTCCTATAACATGCGATTACTAGAATGCAGAAGTTCACGGAGGTTGCAGCAAAATGAAATACCTTTACAGTCTACTACATATTAACACTATACCTTTTAGCAGCAGATAAGCTAGACTTTGGAGGAACCTTAGAGAATGCGCTCAGTATCCTGCACCGTCAGAACCATTTAAGATGAATAACACTGAGTACTAAATATAACAAAGTATGCAATTTGTTAACCCATGACTACGTTTTAGTTTATAAACAACCAAGTCAGCATAAAAGGGAGAAACAAAATGTTTAACAGCAACAGTATGGCTGACAAAAATATGTTTAGCACCAATAATATAGACATGCATTAATATGTTCATCAGGGTAACAAGCATCATGGCAAATAGTACATAAGATCTTTCTCTATCAAAGCAAGTTCATTATGGCATAACAAAGACTCATCTGTAAGCAAGAGAATCAAATTGGAAAAATATGTTCAACAAATAATTAGAGATCTTTACATCATAACTTGTTCCCTCAAACACTGGTTGTGTCGATTGCTGAACTGTAAATAGCCATACCACACGATAAACATGAAATGAAAATAAGGAAGGGTCAGCCAGCAGACCGTGGAATCAGAATTCAGTATTATCAAGATGACGTGATTCCTCTTTGAAGAAAAACTCCATCATAACTTTGGTTGGTTTCTGATTCTCAAGCAATATTAAGAATATCTCAGTATTTTCCTTTGTCATTTAAGACAGGTGATCAAGGTACCTTTGATCGTTGACATGGATATTTACTAAGTTTAAAAATAACATCAGATAATAATGTATCCTGGAAAGTAGGAATTCATATTTCAAGTGGTTGCATAACTATAGAGTTATACTGTACTGAATGATATCCAATGAACAAGAATAACGATGAGCACTTTTCTATAAAGGCATGTGAATAACGATGAGCACTTTTCTATAAAGGCACATACATGCATACAAAAGTGTACAAACACCACTTAGCTTTGAACATGATATTTTATATGAACTAGGTAGCACAGATGCCTTCAGACACGAAGTCGTGTCATGTGGGTGAGAAATGTTATGGACGAATTGTACAAAATTAGATGCTTTACAGAACATGATTTGATTATGAAATTAGATGCTTTGCCAAGTTACTTGTCGGTTACAGACATTCTTTGGGAAAGTCTACTAAATGATGGAAGTTTTGTTCTTAACAATACGAAAACAATATAATTACTAGCAGATCATTTAAGTATCAAATTTTATGACAAAGGATACTGGAAATGCATGTGTTGTACATGAGGGGTAAGTTTTCAAACCACTAAGTACTGACCTCTGGAAAAGAGCTGCAACAGCTTCACATTCTTGTTGGTTGTAAAACCATATACCGTTAACTTCTTGAGCTGCATTCCGGTACAAAAGGTATGGAGGTTGGATTTCATACTCAAAATCTCCCAAGATATCCTCCACCAAATTTTCTGTGTCACAAAACGAGTCAGTTAAAAATACATACGTGCCTACACCACTATTCATGTGTAGAGGTGCATATATGAGCTACCGTCAATCTGATGCATCAAACAACTAAGGTTTTGAGAAGATGTCCATGGCTTGGGTTCACCTAGCCATGGCCTGTCACATACTTGTAAACACATGGAACCGTGATTTGAATACGAATATCATTATACTTTTAGCGACTCCATAATACAAGAATTCATCAACAACAAATATATTTGCAACTTCAATCTGTCAAAAACAGCTATACCAGATGTGCCTCATGTTTTCAACAAAATATGACATATTTGACTGCTCTGTGATCTGACTGCTGAAGCTAAGCATACTTAAAAGTCAAGATAGCTTCTTTCAAGTGTAAAGGCTAACAAAGTCAATAAATGTCGATGACAAACATCACAATTAGACTCATTGAAAATAAAGAGTAGCATGACCATGTGAATTAGACATAATGTACAACTACCCGTGCTTTTCACCTCCTCAATCCGTGGCAATTTATGTCTAGCTCGGGTCCTAAGCTCGATCTACTCGCATCCTACGACTATTGCTACTGGCTTACACATCAACCTCCATTACCCATAGCCAAAACATTGAATTAATCGAACAAATGAAAGGGGGAAAATTACACACCTGCGTTCCTTCTGTTCATAACAATGAACTGGAATCTCGGCTGCGTGTTTCTGCATAAATCGCAATTAAAAAATATAAAAATATAAAATCTGAAGCAATCAAAAGAAGAAGTTCAAATTCCTCAGATCTAGTTACCTTTTAACAACAAATAGAGATCCCTCAACATCCTTACGACTCTAAGATCACAAATCCAGACCAAAACCCTAATCAGAGATCACGAAACCAAAATCAAACAATAAAAACCATCAAATCTGATCAAAATCATACCCACTGATTGAGCTCAATGTTGAATTCGTAGAAAGTAACGTGAGCAGCCGTGATCAGGATCTCCTCCACATAGGGATCGATCCTCTGAAGAACAGTCAGATTCAGGACTTTGGTGCTCTGCTGATCGAGGTTCAGATTCGGCATCAGCTTCCCGTTCTGAGTCATCTTCAATCAAAAACCCTAACCCTAGAAATCTTTTCTTTTCTTTTCTTTTTTTCTTTTTTAAAGAGAGAAATTAGGGATTTGTATATCGCGCGAAATAGAGACTCGATGATGAGAAGAGAAAAGGGTCGGTTTTTTCGTAATTAAATAGAGAATCTGTTGATGGGAGTAGCACTTTACCTTGACCGGTTGCACGTGACATGTCACGAGCGACAGCTCATTTTAGTCCGGAGGTAAGTTGTAACTCTGATGGAAACTGTCATGAATGTTATTAAAATATAAAATTTATTTTATTTTATTTTATTTTTAACTTCATCCATAACGACTAAGAAATTATAAAGTGAAATATAGAAGAAAATTTTAGTATGTTTGAATTATTTATTTCTTCATTGATTTTAAATGTCTAATACTTAAATACACTAAAAATGTCTTTGATTTGCTTACTCTCCTTCTATATATTAAGTTGAAAAATGTCTAACACTTAAATACACTAAAAATATCATTACAATTTCTTACAAATTTTGTTTTATAAAAGATTTTTCTCAAACAATGTGTATAACACAAATTTTGACAGAAGTTTTATCACAATTGGCTATCAACTTCACATTACTAAATTTTACGTTAAAATACCACCCCAAAAAAAAAAAGTAAATCAATCCAATATCAGACTTCAATCAAAACTGAACTGATTGCAATTTTCATAAAATCCACTCTCCAAGTTACAAACATGGATTAATAAAACACTTCCAGATTACGTACAGATATACATGATCACAAAGTACAACTAAGCTCACAGCCTCAAGCAACAACAAATCTCAAATACAAGAGTACAACAGAATCATAAACAACATAATCACAGTATAAATCCTCAGCGTTTCCTGAGAGCAAGGGCAGACATCACAACCATCATCATCAAGATCACGATCCCGACGAATGACACCACCAGAGCCCCGCTGCTCTGCTCGCAGAACCCGTCGAACCTGATGCAGAACGCGACCCAGTGAGCTTTGTCACTGCCAGTGTGAGCCAAGTACACAATCGCCGTGGCAGCAGAGGCCGCTGCCGTTGTAAGAGCTACCATGACCTGAACTCAAATCATGTTTGATTCATTAGTTCATCAGATAGCTGCAGGCTCAAAGTTAATTACAACAAAGTTACGGACTCACGAGGTCGAGGGTAAGGAGGAAAAGGTGAGGGCCGCTAGTGCATGCACAGATGATGATAGCAATGGACAAGGGAAGTGACAGGACCAGGTATCCTGCTGCTATTGCGTTGCCGATCACGAAAAACCTGCAGAGAAATCAGAATGTCAGACTATTCGCTTAATCCCTCGGTAAAGATCGGATACAGTTTATTTGTGACTTGTTTGTGACAACCTCGACATGTATGATATTTATGCTTCAGCTTAGGGAGTTAACACTATATATTTGGTTATTTGCAGATACATGTGCCAATAAAACAAAACATGGATGATAAATAGCTATAATTACGTTAATGCTGGAAGATCCGAGTAGTTTGCATAGAATTGATAGTGCTCGGTGAAGAACGGGAGGGTCTCATCAGTAGTAGCCATGGCGATGGTGGCTGACAGCGTGGCCCCAATCGCCAGGAGCCTCAGAATGAAGTTGAACACAGCGATTCCTCTCCTCCATCCTCTCTCACCCTGTGTCTTCCTGAAAAACGGAAACCTCGGAGCTCTTGACGTGCTTGGAGGAGGAACGGAATGAGGAGGGACGGCCATTGGAGCTTTTTCCTCGTCATTGAAGACGTTTTCGGTGGAGGAGGGCCCTGCAAAGTTCATGTTTGATGATTTTGGAATGAGAAGTTGTAAGAGTTTTAGAGGTGAGTTTGGTTGATGATCAAGTGTGAGATTGGAGGGAAATATATAGAGTTTGAAAAGGTGAGAGAGTGTTTCGGTTAAGAGATTTGGTGTAGTGGTGCAGACTAGGGAGCAGGAGGAGACATTGGTTGTAAACTAACTCCAACAGGGAGTAAAGTGCTGATCATAATTGAAGATGGAACTATGAAAGAGCTTGGGAGTTGGGGTATCTCATGTACATACAAAAATGGCAACTAAAAGTTCCCTGTTAAGGGGGAAAAAAACCAGCAAAGTACATTCGTTGCTTTCTACAAACATGGATGCGAATTGACAGCTTTGAAATTGCGGAACATGATTTTTAATCAGTCTACACTTGAGTTTCACATTTATTATAAAACATAAGCGTTTTTATAATTCATATCATACGGATAAACTAATTTTATGCTGATTGTCCCCCGGTTAACAGAACCCTCTTTTATCCTGAATCGTGCCAGACAACAACACCACCACCACCAACAAAGGATAAACATCAAAGCACAACACTGACCAAAATTGAATTCTGGAAGGAAACTGTTTGATCTCTCATATGGCAAAATACTGACTAATTACAGTGCAAAACTATAATTCAGAATCCGTAGCCAACTTGATTTTGCACATCACTCTTCGTATTTTACAAGCCGGGCTAATGCCAATTTTATGATATAACTCTCAAAATTCTCAACAAAATCAGTATATACTGAATTAATTTTTGAATGTAACTGTGAGCTGTGTATGTATATGATCTGAGGTACAGTTTGTGTCAACGTAGCGTCCACCCTCTCTCTGCAAGAGCTTCACGAACCCTTTTAGCTACATATGCAGCTTCATTCAGGGGAGGATAGCTCCAACTATTAGATATCTGCAAGTTAAAACGAAAAGAAATAATATCAGTGACATAGATAATAAATAAAGTAAGCTGGAAGGCCATAGAGATACTAAGATATTAGAGAAAGAGGATGGGCATTAAGTTGACTAAAAAGTTATTCAATAAATATTTATTACATTGGTCAAACTTCACCTAATCTCTTCAATAGATTTGGAAGGGAAATACTACAATAAGATAAGATAGAGAGAAACGCTTACATCCTCTAAACCTGTGAATGGGCGGACCAAGCCCCTTTCACGAAGAGTCTTCTGGAAGGCAGAGAATTTCCATTTGCAACGCTCAGCTCCAACGACATATACAGGTTTTCTGCAAGATTATATAACATGGTCAAAAAACCTAAGCAAGTTCCAGCATTAGAACCAAAAAAAAAAAAAAAAGAAAGAAAGAAAGAAAGAAAAAATTTCTCAAAGAATTTATATTCACATAATGAATTATAAAAAGATCTTGTCATCGAAGAATTTATATTCACATAATGAATTATAAAAAGATCTTGTCAATCATTCATTACCCTGTGCTGCAAGCCTCACTCAACATACTAACTGAATCAGCAGTAATGACAAAAGCATCAGCCCATGCTAGGTGACCCATATGAGGATTTGGACCTGAATAGTTTCAAAATAGTCAGTTCAGTAATCAAACTTTATGATAATTCAGTAATTTGCAAAATCCTATGCATGAAAATGAAGATCACCTTTGCCACTCCACACATACACCTTGGGGTGATCACCTAGTTCCCTTAATATAATGTCCGATACCTGTCGATAAAACGAAGCACATTTGAAATGGAAATTAAAGGGCTTGCAGAACAGTAATGCTGCTTGAGAGTGTACTTCTGATACCTTTTGTGGAGTTCTTCTAGAGAAAGAAATTCTAACACTTCCACAGCTTGGTAACACATTGTGCAATGAACCTGATAATTGTTTAGCCAGATCTGCACCATATCGACAATGGCCTGACAACAATTTAAATCATATATTCAGTTGGTAACTATTGTTTCAGAATGACAGTCAGAAGGGAAGAGGTTCACCAACAGGAGATTTAGTAGATTCCCCATGAATCAAGAATATGCTCACATGATTGGATACATGACATTTTCTCATAACAAGTATTACTTACTGCTCTTTGTACGCAGTGGAAAATGTTTTCGATGCATCACCCAGACATCAAAGTATTATTTTAGAGAGATATCCAATATATCACTCAGATTAGCACCAACATGTGTTCTTTAAAAATTTACTTGAGAAAGGGAAAATGTCATAGCAGAAATCATTCAGAAGTTCCATGTACTACTTACAGATGTGAATAATATAAACTATGTCAGCCAGAAAAAAAACAACAACTTGTTATTTCAGTATGTCGCAAATTGCTCTCCATTATTCTCCAACCATGCTGCAATCTAGATGAAATCATATAAAAAGCACGTCTCTAAGTAGAGGGTTGCAGACAAGGGCTGGACAGAGTTTTAGTGGAGCTATCAATCAATCCCTACGTTTCAAGGTACCAATTTTATTAGAAGCATTTTAAATACACAGAAGAAACCTTCCAAATTCCAGTAAACTTGAATAATGAAGCTAAAGTTTGATCAACTAATATATAATCATCTGATGCAAACTATCTTAACCAAAAAACAATAAAATAGAAGAAAATGTAGAGTGATGCTACTATCAGATTGTCGCAACTGTAAACATCCGTTCATAAAGCTCTTAGCAAATACTTCTACAAGATTTAAATCTTAATACAAAAAGAAAGCGAGATGAATTACTTGCAGGTCCTCCTATATTAACCACAAGCAAGGGCTTTGGGAGAGGAGCTAGCTCAGCATGCCACGTTGTAGCAGCCACACGAAGTGCAGTGAAGTCAGCCTGGTGCAGAGCTCCTACTGTGCAAACCTGAATAATCCAAGTCATCAGACATGGCAATGACTTCTGAACTACCATTTCTCTCGAGCACAAAGGCACTCAAATAAAAAATCCAGACATGAAAAGAAGTTAAAAGCTACCACTTCTCTCAAGCAAAAAGAGGTTACAGAGATAAAGAGAGCTTACAACATTCGTACTACGTGGTTCTGGAGATATCCACCTTCTCAAAAATCGAGGAATTTCTTGTTGTCCACTTGCGGTCAGAGCATAGTAATCATGTTCAGGGGTCACCACTAAGTCAAACCTGTCCAGCCGGGATCTCGGATGTTGTATCTTGAAATATGTGAAAGTGTAAGGAACTTTTAATTTAGTTATAATACATTCATCCCCAGGAAAGAAAAACCCAAAATAAACTAAGGAAATACAATGAGCCAAAAAAAAAAAAAAAAAAACAGTAGCAACATCTGACATCGTTTAACATCGCTAACTAGAGGAATATAAAATGTAAAGAGTTAAAACACCAATTACCTGAACAACAAAAACATTATTCGGTGCCATTCTTTTTATTGAACTCGCTATTGAGATGGTATCCCTTCCTGATGCAACAACTAGGAGAGGGCCTTCCCTGAAAGAAAACAAAATTGCAATCACCCTTTGTTCAAATTTCTGCATAGTTCCGCAAAAGCAAGTGAATTTTTGCAAAAAGAATCATCTAGGTATGCATTAGACATAAATGCACGATGCACGGTTAAGACATCCTGAAATTTTTAAGACGAAAAAACAAAAGATTCGTTAAAAAAAAGTTAATTGACCCGCAGAGAATTTGGAGTCCCTTGGAGTAGAAGAAGCTTATTCATATACAGAGAAGAATGAAGAAAGTACCATTATAGATATTAATAATTATTACATATTCTGCTATTAGAAGTTTTCCCATAAGAAGATGTGTATTTGGCACAGGTTACTGGGACGTGAGAGAAGAAGCTTCTTAACTCATCATTTTGAATTCCAATAGCTTGAAGAAGATTAGTAGGTTAGAAAGCAAACTGATTTAATCTATGGGGTGCCAACGGGCCAAACAAAGTTCAGTTTTATTAGACCAATACATTGAGAGATGTTTAAGGGGCCAACTAATATGCAGCTAGACATGCTCCCATGACATTCATGCTGCTCAACCATCACCTATAGGAACAACATCTGATGGTTGAAACTTGGCTTAGTAAGGCAAGTGTTCTTTTATGAACAGGAGCAATCTATTGTCAAGTAAAAACGTGAACCAGTCATCGCAAATGAAATAAGAACAACAAAGTCAAAATTGCAAATGTAAGACAACATAATATGTAACTGACCCAATCATAGGGGTTAAGTTGTTGGGTCAAATGATTTTCATGCCTTTATGTTTCCAATAAAAGTTCAGATTTAGATGAAGTGATGAGCACAGATAAGGATATGAAAGAAACAGAAAGTAATGAGTAATTAATCATACTTATCAAAATTCTGATGAGCACTGAATGCGATCTGTCTGGCATCAGCTTCCAATACAGATGACAAGCCGGCATTTCCACCGTTCTGAGTAGGATATGGCACAAATCCCCTCCCTTGGAGCGTTGCTCCCAATTTTGATTCCCCAAAGATTTGTTTAATTACACTGCCTACGAATTTATGCAAAGAAACAGGAAGCCATCGAAGCCAATCATTGACTCCGCCTCTCGGTCTGATCACCCGCTGTAAATCACACCCAGCGTTACGAAGCGACATGTGGCACATACATACCTCCATCAAATTGGGAAAACAAAGACTACAGCATGCAAAAAGGTAAACAAGTGACAAGAATACAAACCAAAGAAGCACAGTACCGAAAAAACGATCAATTTGACATTTTAGTTTAGCATAATTTTCAACCTATTCGCCAGTTCTACCCATCTCATTTTAACTCAAGTGTAAACCTTCCGCATGTGATTGTAACTTCTATTGTGGTTATATCAAAACTCATCAAAATATGCATCATAAAGTTCTTGACTTCCATTAAACAATATGTTCTAAACAAAAGAATCAAAACTCACAGCATGGTTGCCTTCTTCAACCAACCTCCACTATCCGTTTCATGTCCCATAAATTTCTTATTAATGAAACAAGGGGTTCATTGACCCCACTATATTGTCTCCAAACAAAATCATCGTATATTGGTGATAAAGTGTTCACCTTAGCAATGCTACCAAAAGCTATTCAACCTAAGCATATTTCACAAATGTTTATTGCATCTATACTACCAACAAAAACAAAAACAAAGTCTTTAACCCAAATTTTTCGATTTTTCGTGTCGGACGCATCAAACACTAATTTTCCATTCAGTTCTACTATGGATTAATTTAACTATTAACTTATCCCGTCTTCTTTTGCTTATAATCTTATCCTCTCCTCCGTTGTACATGAACAAATATATTCCACTTATTAGGTCTCATAAAGTTATATACTGACATTAACCAAATACTATCTTTACAGAATAAATGAATCAAAAAATCACTAGACATCGAAGATTCAGAGAACAGAACTTACATAAATCGAGTGTCTGTCGGCGAGGCCGAGGGCGCGAACCAAACCGATGCTCTGGTTCTCAGCTCCGGCGAACCCGTTCCCGATGACGACCGCCCTTCTGATCGCGTTCACCCCGCCCTCGAAGATCTCCGGCGTCGCCATCAACCCGCTCGGGGGCTCCGGGAGCTTTATCGGCCTCATGACTGAGATCTAGCGCTCGAGATCATGAGTTAGGGTTTACAGATTTTGAGAATTTGGCGGTGATTTTTTTTCCCCTTCTAGGATTCTTGGAGAAGGGGTTTTGTACTGCGAGAGAAAAAAGTAGTGGGGGCGGAGAGTGGCGGCTCTTTCTCGAGGGGAGGGGGACCCACATTTTATGAGGAAGTTGAAATTTTTTATATTTTTTTATTTTTATTTTTGATTTTGATTTAATTAGAAAGATGCCGTAGAATAAATAATTTGCGGAAATGCCCGTGTTGCTCTACGGAGTTTTGCACGTACACAACTTTTAAAAAAATGGAATTTTTATTGAGACTAAGTTTTTCATCTTTCTTTCTACATGTTTGTCAAGCGCCGAGCAAATAAAAAGTCAAAATTAGCGCGTCTTGTTACTTTGTATTATAAATTCTTATTCTATAGGAAATATTAAATGGGCTTTGGTATGTGACACCAAATGTGCACTAAAAAGATATTAGCCATTGGATCGTGGATTTTTGTGATTTGTGCACATATATAGTTATTAAGGACTCTTTAATGCACAACCATTGTTATGGACCAGGTCCACTAGATAATGATAATAAAAGAAATTTAAGATGGTAAATATTGTGACATTTACTTTCTTATATTCTATTTGGTTATCATAAAAGCGAACACTTCAAACTAAAATGATGCATAAAAATAAAAAAGATAAAATTCTCTTGCCTCTCCATCCGCTTTCTCAAATTCAAAAAAAATTAAAAGGGGCTAAATTACTAATATGATACTTTTCAGTTTCCAATCATTTTTTATTCATCTTTCGAGTGTCAAAAAAAAGGATAGTAGAGCCATTTTTTATATTATGATTTAATTTCTATTTATTTTCTGGTTGCCAAAAGATGACAATATCCACTTGCTATAAAAGCTATTGTGGTATTATTTAAAAAAAAATTGTCGTGATTGTCGAAATTAATTAATGATTCAATAACAGACCCAAATTCAAATATCAAAGTCAAGATAAACCGACAATTTTAAATTAGAGGAAATTTGACAACTCAGTTGGAATAATTAAATCAAGTTTGCATAAAATTTCAAAGTTTATGAGAATTTTGTGAAACACCTCAAAGTTTATGCACTCTAATTCTCTAAGTAGCACTTAAATATTTTTTAGTTTTCATACTTTGCACTTAAATATCCTCACTTGTTTTTCAAAACAATTCTATTTTAAAATACTAGTTAGTTGTGTTTAAAATATAATTATAATACATTCAGCGGTAAGTTTAACAAACATCAATGCTTGTGAGTATTAATAGGTTAACGCCGAGCAAAATTCACACGTTCACATAGCGTAGGGTACTAAACTATAACTTTTAGAAACTACAGGGTGTACAAGTGCCAAAAACAAGTAAATATATGCAAGCGCAAGGTAGAGCCGTAGAGGACACAAAAGGTATTTAAGTGCCTATTAGCCGTTTATTTCTCAAGGTTTAGGGAGAGTTTTCTGCAAATCATCCCAAACCCAAGGGTGTTTTGTAAAAGTTTACCCCTTTTATTTATGACTCTGGAGCCTTCGTCTTTAGAATCGCAGTTATCGCCATAAAATTTCTCAAAGGAGTCGATCGAGAGAGATCGAGAGAGAGAGAGAGATGGAGAAAGTGGGCGCAGTTCGATGCCAAAGGATTGGATGCGACGCGATGTTCACTGACGCCGACAACCTCGATGGATCCTGCAGATACCACGATTCTGTAAGAAACCTAAACCCTTTCAAAAATCTCATTTTTTGATCTTTTCTAACCCCAGTAATTGGCGATTTGCTCCTAGGGTTTTGTATTCATGTAAATTTTGCAGTGGATTTGGGTTTACTGATCTTCATCATGTTAATTTCCCCAAAACACCTGTTCTTAGTTACAAAAGTTTTGGCCTTTTGGGGATTTATGAGTCATGTTATGCAATCTAGTTACTTTAATTGCGAAGCAAATTGAGCTAGAAAAAGTAACTTTTGAAAGGTGTTGATATGTGTTATTGGCTTTAAACTTGCAAATTGGCATATTAGTTAAGTTTATGGAGCAAAAAAAAAAAAAAAAAGGTATATTCTTTGGAACACAATAAACATCAAGAATTATACCAAAGAAGAAGTCTTTGGACCCTTTGGAGAGAGAAAACTTGGTTGCATGCAAAGAAATTATGCCTCATCTGTTCTTGACTGACTATGGGGCCAATGGTCAAGCTTTTCAACATGCCATTAGGAATTTCATTGAAATACAATATAGAAAGGTAACATAATTCTACGCTTTACATTCAATAATCACGAAGTTTCTAGATATCCCCTGTTTACCGACGTCCTACGCAAACCCAAGGTAGGGGTTACAGGTCAGTGGATCAAGCATATTGGATAGGAAGAGGCAATGAAAGTTTACTGAAATTGGAGCCATCTAGCTCTCTTGAGAATGTCGTCCATGATTCATGCTATGGTGCAGAATGTATGAGTCGGATCTGCCTCAATGGTGAAATTACATAGCAACATGCTTACAGTGGGTCATGGCTGCAATCTCTTTGCAAAACGACAAACTCACCCGTGAGACTGAATATCTTTGAGATATTAGTAATCAGACAACAAGCCTACAGTGGGTCATGGCTGCAATCTCTGCTCAAAACTAATTCTGATGGCTGCTATCTCTGCTCAAAACTAATTCTGAGGAGCTTCAGTAGTCTTGCAAACCAAAAACTCACCCGTGAGACTGAATATCTTTGAGATATTAGTAATCAGGCAATGATGGGCAGAATCCGCAAGCGCACAGACTCGTTGTAGCTATCAAGGTCGATCCCACAGGGACTATGTGTTAATTACCAAATTTTTACGTTTTCAACTAGCTA
>JBAKGM010000412.1:743581-756559 GCA_037177215.1 Asparagus racemosus | reverse complement strand
CGCGTTTCAAAGCAAAACGCGAGGGTCGTGCCCAGCGTTCCAACACAAAACGCGAGGGTCGTGCCCAGCATTCCAACACGGAACATGAGGACCGTGCCCAACGTTTCAAGATAAAACGTGAGGCTCGGCGCAATGTCCCAACACAAAACGCGGAGGCCACCCCCGCGTTCCAACATAAAATGCGAAGGTCGTGCCCACGTTTCAGCTCCAAAATGCGAGGGTCCACCCCCGCATTCCTGCTCCATAATACGGACGCAAGGCTCCCTCCAGATTGTGAATCTCACCTTTGACTTATTCAAACATATTTTAAATGGTTTAAAAACTATTTTGCACGAATTGAGGGCATTAAACCCTCATTATGGAGCAAATTAAGTGAGTAGTTACACCCCTTTTGGTCCTCCACTTAATGGGGCAGTTAAGCCTCCATTATGGAGCAATTTAAGGGGTTGGTTACACCCCTTAAATCCCTATAAATGGGGGGTTTTCACAGCCAAAACGGGGAGGGTTGAAAAGGTTGGTCAGAAAAAATTAAAAAAGGAGAGAAAAGAAAAGTCTCTTCTGCGCAGCTGTGATCGGCACGACGATCGGACCCAAACTTGCACAGCAAGTTCTTCTGGGCCATTCTTGGCTAAAAGGATTATTAATCCCTTTCTAAAATTAACTCTTCCAAAGAGTTCTCAACTCGGCTAGAATTCAAAACTTGCTCGGCAAGTTCTTAACTTGTTCTTCATAACTCTCAAATCAAGAGTTTCATCAGCGTTTCAACGAACCAAGATGGTCAGATCGTCAACGGGATAAAAGGATCAAGCTCCCATCGCTACCAAGAAGAACCCGACCTTAAACAAAAGGGAGAATCTCTGTCGATCCTTCCTTCTTTTGTAAATCAGTCAATCGATCGAGGAATTTGCAATTTCTTTTTATCTAAGTCAGTTAGAGAGAGGTTGCATTTGAGAGATTGTACTCATTCTTTCTTTAAAGTAAATCAGAAGGAATAACATCAATCTCAAATTTTTCTCACAAATTTTCCCGTGAACAAATTCTTAAGATGTTGAGTAGTCTGTGCCATCAGGGGCGGATCTACATATCATGTAGGGGTGTAGTTGCACCCCTAAACGTTGTCAAATTAGCATTTAAAGCCCTGTAATTTCTTCAATCTGCAGCCCCAAGAATTTTGATATTTGCACCCCAACTATCTCCCAAACCACTCAAGAAATAAACAGAATTTGAATTGACCCATTGACAATTGAAAGCCCATTAAATTTCCTGACAACCAAATCAAATGGCTCAAACAACACAAACCTAAATCCAACCATACTACAAATCCAAAAATCTAAAACCGAAAAGTCCAAACCCAATAGTCCAAAAATAATACTAAAAGTCCAAAACCCAATGTCCCAATCTCTCCATCCCTGCCCCCCCTCCCCCCACCCTCTCTCTCTCTCTCTTAAAAACTAGACATTGTAGAAAGAAAAATTAGTGAAAGTAAGTAATAAGTAAAAAAATCAATTATTGAGTCCTTAGAGAAATGGTTTGATGTTGATTATCTTTCTTAATTTTTTTTAGTTGTCGATAAATTTCTCAAGAGAGAGTCATCAATGAAGCAACCATCAACTACTATAAATTTAAATAATCATGAGAATATACAACCTAATGCAAAGCAAAGCAACAGAGTGAACTTGAAAGATCTTCTAGCTGATCCGGGGCTTCGACCAAATATTTTAGAGTATCATCCCAATGACCAAGATATATGGTCATCGAAGAGCTTGTTAGTGGAAGTAAATCATTAGTAAAAAATACTCAATTTTATTTATCTATCATATTACAAGCAAAATATGATGCAATATAACTTATAAAGTGTATTGAGTGCATTTCGATCGGCAATCAAGCACTATACTTTTATAATATTATAATTTTATTTTCAGATAAATAGATAGTTGTTTTCTGCCCCCAGGAAAATTTTCCTAGATCCGCCACTGTGTGCCATCTTTGAATTCCCCTTTATTTATTATCCAAATTGCCCGGTTAGTTTATATCTCAACATTGTAGATCCTACTGATTTATGTTGGTTTTTTATGGTCTCTATAAAACTATAAATATCTAGCAGTACATAGATAAAAGCGTAGGTGCAGATTGGCAACAGGATAAAATAATATATTAGAAAGTGAAGCTTTGCGTAACTATAGCCTTTTGATTTCTTTCTTCTTTGGATACAGTTATTCTACCATTTTTCAAAGGATGAGATAATCCACAAAACTCTCAACAGCCATGAATAAATACATTCTTTGTGCTAAACACAAAATTTCCTTCAGCTTTATCAAACTGGTATTTGACAAAATTGAATATATTCTCGGGCTATTGGGTAAGAATCACTTACTCTTCCATGCATCCCTTTGGCATGCTGAAGTCAAACTTAATGAGTTGTGACCAACAGCAACCCAAATACTGTAGGAGGCTGATGATCGATAGCCGCACATGCTATTGCCCTTACAGTAGAGCCAAAACAACATCTCACTTAAGAAATGCCTTCATGTCTGCTTCTTCCTTGTAGCATGCGTATTTGGTAGATGATGATCCTCAAGAAACTAAAGCTAGTGAAGCTGTGGTGAAAGAGAGAATTAAAGTTGAACGGAACACTGAATTGTCTTCTGTTACAAACATCAGCTGCACGAGTAGTCATGTATCATGTTTTGGACGTAGAATGAAGCAAAATATGACCGAGGTACCATTACCTTTAACTCCTTAAGAGTTAGATCTTTAATTGCAGATTGATATTCCTACTTCATAGGCTGAGAAGGAAGCAAGAAGGATACGCAGGGTTCTCGCCAATAGGGAGTCTGCTAGGCAGACAATTCGAAGGCGACAGGTAAGCTGAGCACACAAAATGAAACCACATACCCAATGCAAATGTAATTGTGCATTTTCAGCTCATTGCAAGACAGATTTTGATGATGTTACATTTTATTATGCAGGCCCTTCGCGAGGAGTTGGTCAAAAGAGTTGCTGATTTGTCACTGGAGAACAAGAATATGAAAGTGGTATGTCAAAGACTCTAACTTGTTCAAGGAAGCTACAAGTTGGTAGTAAATTTATGTGTCAACTGAAGTTCATGGGTACTATACTGTTTGTGATGTGGTTAGTTCTTGCTCTCTTACGTGATCATTTCTTAAAAGTAGATTAGTAATTGTGCAACATCTGTTTTGAGGTAGGAAAAGGATCTGATGATGAAAGAGTATCTTTCATTGAGAGACAGAAATAAAGAATTAAAGGAGCAAGTGAGACCCAACATTCCTTTGATATTCATCAAAATATTTCCATGATGAATATCCATTTTCCTATGCTCTTGTTCTCATTTTAGTTCCCTTGAGAATTTATTTATATTCTGCAGCTTGCCAAAGCAGTAAAATCTGAAGTTGATGTTGGAGCAGAAATTGCTCCGAGATGCTTGGAGACAACATCCCCTTCTACTGAGCTTTCATTAGTAGCTCCCGGAAGCACAGAATTTTACGAGGGCGAAGGTTCTAGTAAAGCTGGTGAGTCGAGGGCCGTCTTTTATGTGCCATCACGTGCTTGGTTCTATCCTTTACTTCATCATACTTCTGACTCCTATGAACCTGGTTGTCAAGCATCGAATAAACATGTAGCACTTGTTACTAATCAGCTCCACTTTAGACAATGTCCCAATTCAGAAGGAGCATCTCTACAAGTTGGAAGCAAAACCGACATTTTATCAACTGAACCAGAAGGCATTGATCATGAAGGGAAGAATGCTGATATCAACCTCGAAGAGATGCCAACAGAAATCAATGAACATGAACATGATTCTGGTGTAGCTCTGGTTCTGAGTTCAGTAGACAGATATGGGCAAGAAAGGGGGTTCAAACTTGATGCTGTAGCAGAAAAATCACAAGCAACATCTATTTCATCGTATAAGAAGCATGTAGATACTTTCAGAGCCGCTGCAGCTAGAAAGCGGAGGAAGGAGCTCACGAAGCTTAAATATCTCCATGCAAGGCAAATTAGGTTGCACGGCTGAGCTATGGAATGACGATATCGAGGTAATCAATTGAAACTGGGTGGGCATTTTTTGCATATGCTAACTCATGCTGTTAAAACTTTCATAAAGTTTTGGAAGAATTTTTGTTTGTAGCATTCTTGAGACGATCCTTCCCTGCACCGCAGGAGTTGCTACAGAGAGCACGTGTATATAGCTGGAGAGGATAAGACTATGAACTCGATATGAATGCTAACTTTATTATATATCTACAGCTTGTGCATAGTTTCTTGGCCATGTAACGAAACAAAAGGTTTGAAACTTTCCAGTTCAAGACATTAATCATATGCTGTTCTCTGTAAAGTAATCAGTTGGCCTGAGACAAGACTAATGCTTGTCCGGCTTTGTGAGAATATTATTGTACGAGCAGATATCTTATGTGTATGATACTCGCATACATAATGTTTCAAGTTGCATGTTGTTGCAAGTCTTGTTATCGTTCCAGATGTTAAATTTTATTTATGATATGCTTTATTAGTCTATTTAATTGTTGTGATACTTGTTATATTGCGCGCGCGCGAGAGAGATATTATACATGTCTTGACTTCATTCTTTTGATTGTTGCTAGTTCTTTAAGAAGGGAAATATATGTGGATGAGATACTTAACAGGGGAATATAAACCGAAATTTGTGTACAAATATTTTGTTCCAGAGTTCTGATCATTTTAGCTCGTAGTGTGTTTAGTATTTGATATTTCTTAGAACTTAAGTAAGGCTAGTGTCTTGAAAATGGTATCCTGACCGAGCCAGAGCTTATTGCTATTAACTTTCAAGGAAATAAATGGCATGTCGAACATTTGTACTCAGACAAATCGGATTTACCCATCAGACAAATTGGATTTACCCATCACAGGTGATCCGAACGGTTGAGAGATTTCACATGACTATGACTCCTAAGATTTTGGGTTCAATTCGGGTTGACTCCTAAGATTTTGGGTTCAATTCGGGTCAGGTTGTTAATCAAAAAATGAAAATAAATAAACTGGACTGGAATCCTCTTCACCGCTAAAAAATTTGGGGAGACTAATATTTTTATCATATTTCTAGTGATGCTGTAATCAATTCTAAATTAAGCATTTATCTTTACGTCACATTTGTACTCAGAAACAAATTACAATCAATCTTCTAATAAATTGCATTTTAGTAAATATTTTTTCTTTTTTTTTTCCCACAAATCTAACTATGCGTACTAGAAACTAGACAAAGTCTAATTCGGTGGGAAAACTTTTTATTTTTATTTTTTACTCGGGTTTCAAGTAAGTGGGCTAGCCCATCAAGATCAAGGCCCAGTAGGCCGACATTCAGAACTGCCACGTAAGCCACTTCCACCATCTCCAAACCCTTTTTTTTTCCCCTTTCCCGATATTCTTTTATTTATTTATTTTATTTTATTTTTAGGGGAGAAAAATATTGGTCTTTCTTCAGAGTCCTGTCCCGTACTGGACTCTGCTTGATCTCGCTGCGAGAAATGGCGATGACCGTCGAAGGTAACCTTCTCTTAATCGTATTTCTCTTTCATCGTCCCACTTTTTCAATCGAGGACTCTTATATTTATATATAAAACTTTCAATTATATTATTGTCTTAATAAAATAAAATAGAAGGAGCTCGTTCTAGGTTTTAGAGCCGAATTCGGATCCACTAGGTATTCGTTGCGACTGATTAAATGTCGAGAGATGATGAGCTGATGTAATTGGAGAGAGATCGATTCCTTCGATTTGGAGGAGTGTTTGCAGATTTTAAAAAATTTTAACTCGGTAACAAAGTTGGGAGCTTTCAGATTAAAGAGTCCCAAATATTGTATTGGAAATATTTTCTCTGGATACGAGGTTATCTTGAGGAAAATAGAGATCTTGATTCTCTGATGCTAAAATGAACATGGAGATGTTTAAGTTAGTTAAAGAGCATGTTTACTCGTTACGATGATTATAGTTTATATGTTACACTCACATTGCGAGGGATTCTGCGTGGTAGCCATTTTGTTGCAGTTGAAGGTTGTCATGTAAGGATTTGAGATGTCGTATGTATCTCTAGCGAAGAACTTTCCTAGGAATTTATTTTTGCTATGCTTTCTAAGGACTCCGATATGACTATGGTTCCTCTTTAACCAATCTAATATTATAGAACTTGTAAGGTGGAATAGAAGATTTGGGAGTGGGTCCGTTATTCGTAGCTCAAGCATTCTCATAGTAATCACTAATCTGTGCTAAAGAGTATGAAGTCATGCTCAGATTGTTGCTACTAGGACTTCTGGTTACAGTTAGACTAGCACCTGTCCGTTCAGATATATTACACGATAAAACGTATAGGGAAAAGATATTGTCAGGCAGCCAGTTCTCACTCTATTCGACGTGATCCACATGGTGCAGCCAAAAACTTGCTCTTCTGGATAACAGCGTTGAGTATGTATGGTTAGATTAGATGTTTCGTTTAACTTTGGTGGTGATGTAATTTACTGCTTGACAATGCTGTACTTTTGATTTATTCCTTCTCAAGTTTCTTTAAGTGGCTCACGTTAATTTGTTTATTTTTTTCCCCATGTTGTGGCATTGGATGCATGTGCGGGAATCTCATATGCTGATTAACTTCAATAGTGTAAGTCCTATATTCCAATTGTATAAATTTCTCATATCTTATGTTAACTTCTTTGTTGAAACTTTGTTTAACGTGCAGGCTTGCTGGTCTTGCATTTATGTTTTCATCTAGCATTCTATTGCAGATCCTGGTACAACTTCTTGACTCTGTTAATTTGATGTTTATTCTGTTATTTCAGGAAGTAATGATTTTAGCACTTGTGAACATCTCATGATACTTACAGTGATAAGTAGTTTTTAATATTTGTTCTCTAGAATTTCTCTCCCTTGCAACTCCTTGTATGTTCTTTAATCATTTCTTTCCTTTCAAGCATTAATTAGGGGACTATCTTGCAATCATGTTTGCCTTTTTACTCCTTTCTCACAAGCAGAAAACAAAGTGATTGCTCTTTATGGGTACTGTTCTTTGTTTTCACCTTTTTTGTTTGACCATGTCTCAAATATGAAATTCATCTTTCCTTCCAGAAAAATATCTGTTAAACAGGTTAGCTTTTGATGGAAAAGGTGAAATTTTTGTTCTTTGAACATTCAGACTCACAGTTTCTGATTGCATTATAGTATAGCCCCCATGAGAACCCCTTGATTACAAAGAGCAAGTGGAATTGTGGTTGTTAGTCAAAGTTGTATGTAACAACCCTCTTTCAGATGCCAATGGCCAATTTTTGTATGGAAATGGACTCTTTTTGTGTCCCAGAAGTATGCTATATCCATTTTCTCACCAAAAGTTGAGTTTTGAATGTAGGCGTGGTTCAGAGCCTACTTGATTTCCATGATTCACATTTGAGAAGTCCAACCAATCGTGGTCTAAACTCTAAGAAGATTTAAGGACATAAATAGATCCCTGAAGCTGTTTTGTTAAAATGTTGCTATGCTGCTCATATTGGATAGAAGCTAGTGTCTTGAGGAGTTGGAATTGCTATAAAACACAGATGATTGTCATAGACTCATAAAGACTGATTTGGGTTGGGTTGACTTATGGGCAATGTCCTGTTTGGCTCTCTCTCAAAATCGGACCAAGTTCAAACCTGGTCCAATTTTGAGGAGAATCCTGATTGGGAAAAATTGGGCCAAAGCTGGCCTAGTTTTTCTTAAGCAAAAAATGGGCCACTAAACTGGTTCTATTTTGAACCACCTCCCCCCAGTTCAAAATAGAAACCAGTGTAACATAAAATTGGGCCAGGACTGGTCCTGGCCCAGTTTCATACAATTTGCCAATCAGAGCCTTAGGATTTGGGTCAGTTGAAATTAAAAGTTTGATAATAGATGCATGAGGTGAATGCTTCCCAAGATGTGCGTGCTGAGAACTTTTGCAACTTAATTGATGAGTTTTAGGTGATGCTCTGCTCGTCTGTTGATCCTTTTATTTTATTTTATCTTCTTGCGTAAACCTGTTGGAGGGTTTGGTTGCTAGTAATTAGTGGTCAAAGCACATGGAAGACCAACAATAAGTGTCCTTTCTTTGTTAAGACCCAGTTAGTCTTCTAGTTATAATAGTGAAAGAACTAAAATCTATGTGCTTAAAACTATCAACAAATGTGTTGTTTAATAATTTGGTAAAATTTTGGCTTGGGAGGCTTAGTATGTTATATATTATTTTGCAAGCCAACAAGATATTGATGTAACCGGTTATTAATAGAAAACTTCGCTTAGTTTATACTAGTGCAAGCACAATAAATAAATCAATAACAATATTAGACTTCCTTGTAAATTAGATTTCTTATCAATATATCAATTGTGATAAAACGAGGAGTAAATCATAGCATTCATGTACTTGTTTATTATTAACCTAAGAAGAGGAGATAGAATGGACTGAGTTGTAGGCTGTACAAAGAGAAAAACTGTGTCAGAAAAATGATTAAAGCTTGCGTGTTATATTCCAAGTAATTCGTATTGAGTAAAACCAAGTTAATGAGGCTCAAGCATGTAGATAACTTAACTTTAGGGGCATGAACTTTGAGGATGAGATTCTTGTGTGACTTGACTGTCTCTTGCAGCCCAATTTGTTACGTTAGATGACAATGTTTTGCGGTCCTATTTGTTAGTCTAATACAAGTAACTCACTAAGAACATTGTTATTTCACTCCAGCGTGAAAGTTAATGAAAATTTACATTCTCAAGCTTTGTGCTGTATTCAGTTGACTTGTGAAGTTCATGATACCTGTTTCTTCACTTAAAAGCCTTGTACAGTCCTGTCCTCTCGTCAGTGTGACTCTGGAATAAACATGTGAAGTCTATTCAGACACTAAATTACTTTTTGATTCAGAGGAAGATAAATTTTGCTGCATATTACGAGCATAAAGATTTGTTGCTATCATCATGCTATTTGTTATAGTAACTGCTCAACGGGTATCTAGCTGGTTGGACTTATCCTTTTTAACAGATGCACCTATGTGTCTATGAATTGATCCCAAATAAGAGTAACTTGAGCCATGTATATTGAATCCTATAGATACATCTTAGAAAACAGCGATTTGCACTCTTTTGAATCTTCCCAGATCAATGAAAGTTTTCAAAAAGATGGACTTCAGAAAGTATTTTTGTGTGATCCGTTGAAACTGATGCACCTTGAAACCTCTGCCATATCATTCTATTAAAAAGCAGATTGCAAGGAATCTTATTTCGGCAAGTCTTTATTTGTATAGTATCATGACTAAAAGTAATCCTAGTTATAAACCATGTTATTTATCTGAAGATTAAAAACATTAAGCTGCATTTTTTATTTTCTTCTAAGCTAGACTGAGTTTGTTTCAGTGAGAGTGTGTTACAAACTTGAAGATCAAATTTGTACGAGCATTGCTTTCTGACTCTCTGTTAGTAGTCATTTTTCGTTAGCTAACAGAAAAAAGGCTATTTTATAGAAACATTTCAACTTTTAACAGGCTTGTGCTTTGTACAACAATTGGTGGCCGATGTTATCAGGTAAACATTAGATCAATGAAGCTGCATTTGGCTTTTTGGCGTGATGCTTCACAAACAAACTAATGTTTTACACTGTTTCTCTTTCTTCAGCTCTAATGTATGTGCTGGTGCCTATGCCCTGTTTGTTCTTTGGAGGTGGGTCCACTCAGTTCCTAACCAGCAATGAGGGTGGAGCGTAAGTGCATTTTATTTCTAGTTTGTTACTGATTTAAAATTCTTTGATATGTGTCCATGTTTAGTTCCCTTGCGCCTGAAGATTGTCATGCCGTGTTTAATAGTTACATTTCAAAGAAAAAAGGAGAAAAAGAGTAATTAAGTTCACCCATCAGTATTTATTTATTTTTTCCATCGGATGTAAAATAGACCATTCTTTCGAAACATGTGCAAAATACAAAATTGTTTATGATTTGGAAAATTGATTAGAAAACTGCCAATCACTAAATCGATCAAGACCGGGTTGAATACAAACCCAATATATAGGGTGTGTCTGGATAGTAGTTGAAGTTCCATTTGTTCCAATCACTTGGAAAATTGATTAGAAAACTGCCGATCACTAAATCAATCAAGACCGGGTTGAATACAAACCCAAAATATAGGATGTGTTTAGATAGTAGTTGAAGTTCCATTTGTTCCAGTCACATCCAAATTTCAATATATTTGTTTGGTTGAATGTTGTTGCAAATCTTAAAAAATGTTGTAAGGGCAAAATTAACCTAAAATAAGGGGATTGTTGCCGCTTACAAATTGAAGAGTGTGTTCCAACAGTAGGAACTATATGTTGTTAAAACATTTGCAACTGCCCTTATAAGTCCTTTTAGAGTTTTCTGTAGGCTATATAGAAAGGGAAACCCACTTATTTCGGCAGAGCTGTACCATAGTGGGCAGATGTAAGATACTGACTATTTTAAACTATTTTGACGACAATGTGAGCAAGTTCTGCCCGTTCACCACTTTCTCCATGTGTCTGAGGTTTTAATTATGTCGTGATGCGTCGATATAGGCTCGAGTTTGATTTACATAGAGAAAGTGAAGTTCTTTGTACCCATTGGAGAACTTCCTCCCCATAGTCTGGTAATTTCTTCCTCCTTCCGTATGAGTTCATAATGCAAGACTAGTCCCTCGTCTCCCACAAAAAACAAACGAAAAAAGCATTCCTGATGGGGTAAGACTAGTCCCTCCGTCTCCCAAAAAAAACAAAGGAAAAAAGCATTCCTGATGGAGACTGGATAGATACCTGTTGTAGGGCTGATGGGGACCCTTCACTTCAGTAAGGTGGAAAGCAGCATCTCAAGGGCAACGACTGCAGGAAGTTTCTGCGATGGCTTCAATTTCTTAACAGATCGACAATAATTCACTCAAAAACACACTCTAAAATACCAAAGCAAACATAATACTTGTCTTGAGCGTTTCTAATAGTTTCTGTCACGATTTGACAGTTGGATAAATGCTGCTAAATTCCTAACTGGTGCATCCACTGTCGGGAGCGTAGCTATTCCTGTGATCCTCAGACACGCCCACTTGATCGAGACTGGAGCAATGTTCATAGAGTTTACGTCCTTCTTCATTTTGGTCGTCACCGTTCTGTGTTTCCACAGAGTTAGCCTCGATGAAGATTGGTAAAGACTGTAGCTTTTATCTCCAAGGGCGAAGAACTGATTGTAGGATGAGAAAAGGAGACGAACTAGTCCATGTATCGTACTGTAGATATACTCTCATGTAACTTCGCCGAGCTCATGTGAAAAAAGACAGAAAAAAAGCTTATACGTCTTACCCTGTAATAATTGGTTTGAGAAATATGAAGCTGTTCAGAGGCTGCATACTGTTTCATAATTGGCCTGAGCTTTGGATTTCATAAATAAATTTAGTAAGATAAAAAGTCTGTTGTTGATGTTTTGGTTCTGGTGCCAAACGTTTGATTGAATGAGATGGGTGGCCCTAGTTTAATTGACGTGTGAAAGGAAAAACCTCCTCCTCCTCTTCTTTCCTTTTTGTTCTTGTCTCTGATTTTGTCTTCGTTGATATCGTTAATTGATGATTGATGCCTGACGATCTTCCTTTAATTTGGGATATCGTAAAATTTTTCTGTAATATTCGACTGGCGACCATTCAAGATTAGCTGTATTATGGGCCTAATCCATGATCATAATCTGCACTACACCACCGATTTTCTTCATGGGTTAATTTTACAAAACTCCCTTGAATTTGGGGGGTGTTGCGTGTAACCTCTCTAAACTTTTTTATTTCACATAACCCCCCTGATCTTTTGGGTGTCTCACTAAACCCCTCTAAAATTGGAACTTTTCTCATAGGACCCGAAACCCACCAACATGAAATTTGCAAATACCTAAAATTTTCTGAAGTAGAAAAAACTCAAAATTTAGGGAGAGTGTATGTTGTTTGTAAATAACAAATGACAAAGTTTGGGTTTTTTTCCCACTCAAATACATTTTAATTATTTACAAATTACAAGCAGGGAGGTTGGGTGAGATAAGGTAAAGTTAGGGAGGTTTTGTGAGACACCCCATAGTTTAGGGGGGTTATGCGAGATAAACAAAATTTCGGAGAGTTATGTGCAACACCCTCCAAAGTTCGGGGGTTATGTGAAATTAACCCTTTCTTTATCATGCAGCCATCTCATCATTATCTATTTTCCTTCTTCTTTCCCTTTTTTCCCCGTCTTGTTGTCTTTTTGTCTTTTTGATGTTGATCTATCTATTATGTTCAATCTTTAAAAAAAAAAATATTATATAACTTGCCAGTAAGTCCACCTATTCATGTAAATATGTAATAATATGGAAAACAGTAAGGAAAAAGTAAAATATTTGTTTCATCTCACCAAAAACAAATTCAAACCTACTATTTAAGGAATTTGCCATCATGAAAACCTCTTTTTTTCCCCTAATTTCTCAAGCATTTCATAAAAACCAAAAATACAGTCACAATACAGAAACTTTCTTTAAAGTTTAATTAATAAAGAAACCACACCTTTAAAGCGGTTTCAATGGTAATCAATTACCTAGGCATATTTTCTGGTGAAATTTCGATTAAAATCCTCAAAGTCCCATTTGAAAAAGCACATGTCTCATGCACTATGTTGGGTTGAGAGGAATGTCATGTGTTTGCCACGTGTATTTTTAAGGATATTTTGGAAATTCCAATTGAATTTTATCAGAAAATAGATCAAAATTACTGATTGCAATTGAAATCCCTTTTAAAGTTGGTTTCTGAATTAATTAATCTTTAAAGATGTGTTCTTATTGTTACCATGTTCAAAGTTTTATAAGAAAAAAATGCCCCGGTTGAAACATCATTCATATTCTCCACAACCACACATATTTGTCGATACACCGAGGACAAGTTTGCTTGGGATGCCCGCTTCAAATAATTAGAATTATATCCACACACTATATATATA